>JXOV01015186.1:86508-108883 GCA_001014945.1 Clogmia albipunctata
TGGGCGTAAGATCGGCTGACAAACGGCCAACTGATATCCGATTGGGATCGGTCGGTTCATCAAATTTATTTTGACCAGAATTCTAAATTAAATTTGTAATCAATTTAAATGATCCATACAAATAAATTCACAAATTACCATTATAATTTGCGGGTTATTTTGCAAAACGTCCACAGCCAGTGGCATCCAATTATCTACCAGCTTCGTGCAAAAGTACCACATTGGTGGGGAGCGCTGAATTCCGTAGACAGTCCTTTCAAAATCTTCCAAAGATGTGCGATAATCCATGGTCAAAAATGGCAAATAACTCCGGACCAAGGACCAAATTAAGAATGTATTTAAGACGCTGTAATTAAACAACAATTCCAATAATTAAATCCCCATATCTGAGATTGGGTCATAGGGCAGATTTTTATCTCACAAAGTATCCGTAGTGGAGACAATTATAGAAATCTGCTGTAAGGCCTCAATATCTCGCACCATCACCAAAGTTTGCTCGGTGATCTTCGAATTCGGAAACAGCGCTGCAATTGTACTCAAAATCGGCAACTGTGAAAAAAGGAGATGGTCATTACTACAGTTGTCTCATAACCATTTTAACCGAATAATATTAAGCCGGTCATTGGCAACTCAACTTTTATTCGCTAACAATGTGAAAATATTGGCATTTGGTTTTGGCTATTGGAATAATCAAATTCGATTTATTATGTTATAATAGTCAAATAAAAATTAATTGTGTGATTAATACAAAACACAGATAGTAATATTTACAATGTTGTGACGAACTATTCATAGATTTATTTGAAAATACATTTACTATATTATCATATCCAGCACTTACTAATGGATATTAAAATTTAAACAAGTTCTATGAATCAAATTAATTATAATATAAATCTGATAAACAAATAAATAAAATGGAAATCAAAAGTTCAGATTCATCTAAATGTTTAGATGTATCATAAATAGCATTAATCTTTTGCAAATAAAGTGAAATTTAATTAAATTTAAATATCATCAAAAAGATAAAAGGTCGATTTATGAAACAATATAGCATGTAATAATACTTTGTTAATTAGTCTTTTCTTGATAAAAAAAACTATTAAATAATTGTTATGATTTGTATGGTATTTTACTGATAGATAATTGAAACTACCAATATTTATATATTTTATTTCTAGTCCTAGTATGTGTATTGTGTACATAATCAAAGCCGCTCAACCTTAACTAAGTTGTCCAGATATTGGCAGTTGAATGTGGGACGTCATCGACTCCGCTGTAATTCATTGTTTTTTTTATTTTGTATGAACTCGAAATGAAGACTAGGACATGTGTATTGTTATCTAAATACCATATTGTACCGAATTTAACACTATTTCTTTAAAATTTCAATACTTTTTTGACCAAATATGATGAGAGAATTTTTGCGATATTTTTCCCATTTCGGCTCAGAATAACGGACATTTAGCATATTAGAGTTAAAGAATACTGCCTTGGGTTGTATTGATAGTATATAACTACTTTAAAAGTCTTTTGTCATAAAATTATCATTAATTTCCTTGCATACAGCGGAGTCGATGACGTTTCCACTACTACTACCACCACAGATTTGGATAACATTATTATTAAGTAAGCGTTGTATATAATAACAATTTGCTATGACTAATTAGTTGTATCAAAAGTATATTATATATTAATCTATATGTTACTGTTTATATAAGATTAATAGAGTGTATCATTCATAAACATAATTTTTGTTTGAATTTCATTCATACAAATAATAATAAATATTCAAATAGATTCTATATCGCAAAACGATTAGAGTATTGTATTTAATCAAATTAAATTTAACTTTTTATGTGCTGTCTGAGATATAATTATATTATATTTCTGTTTCGGTAAGTTCTATAGACAAATTAAGCCATCTTTAAACTCAAACAAATTATTTAAGAAACTAAACACAAAAAATATACCTAATTCCAAAATAAATATTTAATCTTACCGAGGGTGTTAATTTTTTAACTTCGGCTAGTGTCATTACGGCGTTTCGACTTCTGGACGATTTCTGTTCGATCACTGATAGCGAGGTGACAATTCTCTTTTCGTAGTGGAAAATCTCATCGGCAAAGAGTCGAGCACGATCACTGAGCACTCCCAAGCGGAGAGCCACGTCCCGCAGCAACTGCTTGAACGCAGAAATAATCGGATGACGAAGCTCCAAACTGTAAAATATTTTATTGGGCAGGCTCAAATCTCCTTCATCGATCACAATGACGTTCCCCGAGTACCGTCCTGTGGCGCTGTTCAAGTGATTCTCCACGGATATCCGGTAGAACGGGGACGGCCCGTAACGGGATTGCAAGCTCGTCAACGATCCTCGAAAGTCCCATGTCTGTGCCATTGAATTCAAATAATGGAATCCGTCTGCAAAAAATGATCAAATAGGAAGCATAAATAAACAAGGAAGTTTTTGCCAAAACCCATATCATTTGGCTATAAATATTATTTCTGCTTAATCTGTTGCCACCTATAATTTACTATCAAATTTCCTCATTGATGAAGATCTAGTTTCAAACGTTGAGTAAAAACTGTTTGACGTGTTATTCAACTTCTGTTAATCGATCCTAAGAAAATTAACCCGATGCTTCATCTCTTCCAAAAATCAATAACTTCAAAATTTTTATGGTTTATTACGCAAAAATTAGTACCTAAAATACAATGACCTTTTCCTAACCATAAAAAAATATAGTGATTCAACTTGGCTTTTCACAATAGTATTCAAATTTTCTTAATTAATTTATTGAAAAATGACTTGCACCTAAAACAGTCGTAAAAAGCAGAATTCTGGTTAATACAGAAATGAGTTAATCGGCGGTTTTAGGAGTTTTTTGCGGTTCCGGTTAATCGTCGAGAAAATTCATGGTCAATGAGACGTGTCTGAGACCGCGTCTTATGCAAAAAGAAGCGCCATAAAAACTGTTACGTTTACAGACCAATTAAGTTTTTATTAGGAAACTCCTTGATCTTTAATTTTATATTTGCGATCACTCCCATGCATTCAATTGCGTGCACCAGAGTTAGAGCCCATAGTTCTTAACTTAATTGAACAATTAGTAATAATCCGTTGAAAAAATATTTGGATAACCTTTCAAGACACAATAACAAACATTTTATTTTGTTAAAAGATTAGATGAGGTTAAAAGGGTCCATAATTGCCAAATTATTATTCCGCACCACTCCCTTGCACGCAATTAAATTTCAATTTCCGCTAATAGAAAAAAAATATTCAAAATAGAATTGAATTAGTCTCGGTAAGGTCGTTGATCGAATGATACACGAATTAAATATAAAAAAAACTCTATTTAATCAATAAATCAATAAAATAAATGCATAGTTTACTAATAATTTTAAATTGCATTTTGCTAAAAATATCTTAATGTCAAGGCCATTTTTTGTGTCTTGAACGACGTGCATCTTTTGTCATTTATTTGTTTATAATATTTAAAATACCATCTGTAATAATTTAATAATGCTAATGATATATTTTTTATATTTGATTAATGTCTACAAGATTCTTATAATTCGCAAAATGTTAATGGAAACATAATCTTACACTGATCAAATACCATAGATACCAATTTAGTATACGAAGGTATGACACTATTTTATACAATTTTTTCAACAAAAAATAAAACGCAATAAAATGTTGGCATAACTTCCAAATATCAATAAATATTAAGTAAAAACATCTATCTTTTCAAAGTTTCTCATAAGAAGTAAGATTTTTTCAAATACTCTTGTTTAATTAATGATCTGTTTATAAAAACCTTATGATAAAAAAGATGAATGAATGATATCATGATTATACTTTAATTAGCACTTTTCTGGAGCAGGATATCATTCTTTTAATATCTTGAATTTGGAAAAAAGGTGGGAAATACCCAAATCCAATTAGAGCCTCACCTTCTCAAAACACTGGCTAATTTCTTATTTACTGACATTTCAAGAGAGGTGTGAATTAAACTATTTCTTGACCTTCGTCTCTTGTAAGGTTTCTAAAGAATGCCCAAGTTCCGCCAACAACAAAGCCTATTCGATCGACGGATTAACCAAACAATTACCAATTTAATTAACAATTGCACTGACGGTTATTCCCACAAGAACTGACCAGATTCCCCATTTACATATCGAGCTTATTTAGTCAATCTTTGCTTTAGACAGTGACGTAATTTCCACAATCATCCGAAATTCCTTTATCCATCTATGCTTAATAAATTTTTATTAAGATCTTTAATTATCTCCAAGATTTAAGAACTAGTTAGCTAATCACAAAACTCTTTTCTTGTTTTAATAGCTAATTCGTGATATTTTTATTTTGATTCTATTTCTGTTGCTTATGGTATTGTATTTCCAAATATTCTGAAGATCTTGAAAATTAGCAATCAATTCATATTTTGTGTTCTTTTGAGGAAGACACGTGCCAAACTATATTAGTTTCAGAATTAAATTAAGAAACTATTTGATGTAGTTCAAATAGTTTCATAATTTAATTCTGAAACTAATATAGTTTTACGAGCATATTCTTTTTTTAAACATTTTTAAAGTTTATTAAAATAGAATACTTTAGTCTTTATTAGATAAAATTATATACATTGATCTATTTATAAAATATAAAAATAAAAAGATAACTGATTTAAAAACACTAATCGGCAGGAACAAAAAAAAATCAAATTTCCTAACAAACGAGTTTATTTCTCAAAAAAAATACCTTCGTTTCATTATAAAAAGACACAGTTCTGTCGAACAGGATACAAAATTTTGTTGTGGTTTTACTCATTTGCGAAGTTCAGCTTTTATATTTTTTATTTTGATAAATTGTCACATTTGTATTTGAATGGTATTGAATCTTGTATTATCATCTTTTATGTGTATATAATACTGATTAATACTTTTTATTAAAATTTGCACAATAAATTGTTTACTATATTAGGTTTTACTATTTTTTTTATAGATCAACTTCAGTAATCTTAAATCTGGCTATTTCGCGTATTTTCGAACCACATAATAACTGATTTTATCTCTTATGTTCGATTTAGCCTAATAACCATTAATATTTTAGAGATAGAGGTTATATGACTCAACGGTTATAATTGAGGATAAGTATTTGCAAACAAAATCCATCATAACCATATAATTTAATTTACAGTTATTAACAAATTTGAAAAATTATCAAATATATTGCATAACAAAATCTTCGCACTTGCAAATTGGTTTTCAATCAACTTACTCTACAAAATATTTTTCAAACACAAAAATAACGATTTGAAATGTTCCAGTTTAAGACAAAAAATTCATTTCAATAACATATATAAATAACAGAACTAAAAAATGATTTGTAAATAAAAACCAAATAAATAAATTATAATTTATAAAAAATAATGTCATTTTATTCTTATTTAAGTCTGACTCCTACCCAATTCTCATATATTTAATCTTTAATGTTCTAATATACTCTAATAGATTCACTAAAGTGGCACTCCCTACAAAATGGCAAGGTCGAAGCAATTTGCAATTTCGGTTCGTTCTTCAGAAATGGAATTCACCGCAGAGAAAATTAATCAAATATTAACTCATTTTCTGTCCCCGAAATTCTAAAACCACTATTTTGAAGAGGTTTGAGAGACAAGCAAAACAAATTCTTGAAATTCAGATTCGCTTTCAAGTGATCGATTTCAGCAAATCACCACCAAGTTCGATGACTTTTCTCAACAGCAGATCGCCGCCGCGATAGATGCTCTCTTTGGACCCATCCATGACCAAAACACAGATGACCACCTCTAGCGCTTCTTCTTTTATTTTATTTCTCTTGATTGTTATTTTTTATTCTTTTTTGTCCACGCAGTTTAAGGCGATTAATTATAAGACGAAAACCTGTCCTGAATCCAGATTCTAAACCTATTACGTCATTAAAATGGATTTAAATTATATTTGTAACTTCTTTTGAAAATAATTTTTTTATAATCAAAAGCTAGAATTTATGTAAATCGATATTCTCGGTGTTCATTTCATGATTAAACGATTCTGGCAAATCGAGTGAAACAACCATTTACAAGATTTACACCAAAATCAATTAAAATTTGAACACAGATAAGGTCAAGATTTTTTTTTAATAGAATAAATCTTCAAAATAAGGTTTTGCCACATCGTTGTATTCCATATAAGAAACAATATTAATAAACAAATATTGATGACATTTGAAAGTATAGTCAAAAAATTATGCTAATTTAATTAATTAAATAAACTTGAAATTTCAAAAACATCCACTTTCAATAATTATATTTAATCTCCATAAAAGCACGTCATTTTTTTCATAAATTATCCCAAAAGTTCAATTTTGACAGTATTTCAAATTAAAAATTCAAAAAACCATTTTTTCAGCTCTATTCTTCAGAATATTTAATTGTCTTCTTGTAATCCAAACTTTATACAATTAAAAAAATGGAATTTGACTAGAAAAAATTAGAGAAAAAGGTAAATTATTATTGAATTTTACTTAAAATTTTAATAAAACTTGAATACAAGCAAGTATTTTTATTCACATTTCCTACGTCAAAACTATATATTATATTATACATACACATAGCTAGCATATTGTAATTCTAATCCAAACTTTTTAAAAAATCCCCTATTTTTTTAATAAATTTTATTAATAGATATTTTGATAAAATTATTATCCAATAGCGAAAGCTCGTGCTTGATTTTATTCAAACAAATTGATAAATCCAGTTTGGTCCTCGTGAAATTTCAAGAAACGACACCCGGACCAAAAAGTTTCAGGAATTCTGGCCCGACAGACGGCTCTCCTCCCACCCCAGCGGTGCCAAAATCAAGTTTCGATCAGAACTCTCTGGCCAATATCGGATATAAAAAGCGAAAGCTATAGCGGGGCGTCTTCAGTTTTAGATCTAAAGTGAGTCGCGGTGTTTCGGATTAAATCTTTTAAAATGCGTGTCTTTGTGGTGAGTGATCTCTATGCCTCTCTCTCTGTCTCCCTACTTTTGTGGATTATATCATCGCCAGAACCTAATGGATTAACCTTTACCTGGAGACTTTAGTGTGTTTAATTAAGTAGCAAATTTTATTTGCGCTGCCAAATAGTGTCCCAATCAAGAAAATGCCAATGAAAATGGATATGCATAAATTAATTTTCTAGTCAAATTAAAACCAGACAGTCATCTTTAAGTTCAGTCAATAAGTGTCGATAACGGGATAGTATATGAGACAAGTGACATTACTACTTCGTGATCACTTCAAGCTTAATCAAAAGGATATTAAAAGCTTTTGTGAACTTCAAAGCTAATTATGATCAATTTTATTTTATAAAAGTGACTTTTATTAATTGCTATAATAAAATAAATATAAAGTTACAGAATATAATTTTCTGACATCACTTTTAAAATATAAAAAACGTAACGTTCTCAGAAACAGAACATTGCTTCTAACTTTTTAAATTTATATAAAAAATATATTTCAAAATTATTAAATCCAACATACTAACTTTTGAAAATAAAAAGTAAATAATAAGAATTGCTCAATAACTTAAGAAGATTTTAACCCCTCAATTCAGGTACTCGCATCATTAGTGGCAGTCATCAGTGCTGATGTCAGCCACCTCTACGACGCTCCCTACAAGGGCCACGGTTCTGGTCACACACACACCACCGTAACAACTCTCCCCGCCTTCTCGTCTGGAGGCGGCAGTTTCGGATCGGGTAGTTCCTCTCATGGAAGCTTTGGAGGCAATGGATTCGGTTCTTCCAGCTTCTCCGATCCCGTTGTGAACTTTGTCTCATACCCCGCCCAAACAACCACCACCGTTCACCGGCCAGCTGTTCAAACCGTCCACACCGTCAACAGGTTCTCTTCTGGCGGCTCTTTGGGCTCCGGAATCTCTGGAGTCTCTTACGACAGCGGTAGCTTCGGAGGAAACTACGGAAGCGGATCTTACGGATCTGGAGGTGGATCTTACGGATCTGGAAGTGGATCTTACGGATCTGGAAATGGAGGCTTCTCTTCTGGAGGCGGAGGTTTCTCTTCTGGCGGTTCATCCGGCGGCTTTGGAAGCGGTGGCTTCTCTGGCTCATCCGGTGGATCTGGATTCGGAGGTGGAAGCGGCTTCGGAAGCGGCAGTGGATCCGGATCCGGATTCGGTGGTGGCTTTGGTGGATCCAACTTGTACGATGGAGTTTCTTCGTACGGAGGCAGCTACAGGACCAAGGTTGTTCAACAGACCGCCCCCATTATCACCAAACATAGTTACGTCTTCGCCGCCCCTGAAGATCCAGAGGACATCCAGAGGTCTCAGACCATTGTCCTGCCCCGACCACAGAAACACTACAAGGTGATCTTCATCAAGGCCCCAGCCTCCACCGTTGTCAACACTCCATCCGTGGCTCTGGCTCCTCAGACCCAGGAGAAGACCTTGATCTACGTCTTGAGCGACAAGAAACGCATCGAGAACCACATCCAATTGCCCTCGATCAATGCCCCCAAACCCCAGAAACCAGAAGTGTTCTTCATCAAGTACAACAAACCCACCCAGACTGTCCACAGCGACGTCAAATACGAGACCGTTGATGCCGTTCCCGGAGCTGAAAATGGAGCCCATAATGGCGTTAGTGTTAGCGTTTCTGGTGCTGGAAACTTGGACACCAGGTACGACGATGATGCCAGCGCTGGACCCGATCAATTGGGAGCTGTCATCAGCAATGCTTTGGCCTCTGGAACCAATGTTGAGTCCATCACAAACACAATCCAAGCTCCTTTGAGCCAAGGACAGGCCTCAGCCGTCAATGTTGGAAACGCTGCCGCTGGAGCTATCGGAAGCGCCATCTCATCTGGATTCGGAGCTCTCGGACTCGCTGATTCCGGAAGCTTTGGTTCATCAGGTGGAAACTTTGGCTCATCTGGAGGAAACTACGTCCAAACCGTCCACACATCTCCAGTTGTGACCACATCCCAGCAGCACACATACACCTCTGGAACTCCCTCCTTCTCTTCCGGATCTTATAACTCCGGTGGCTTCGGTTCATCCGGTTTCGGAGGCAACGGAGGCAGCAACGGATTTGTCATCACCGACACCACCGGATCAGGATCTTTCGGAGGTAGCTCTGGATCTTTCGGAGGAAGCTCCGGATCTTTGGGAGGTGGTTCAGGATCTTTCGGATCCGGATCATTCGGAAGCAGTGGATCCGGCTCCTCGTTCGGAAGCTCCGGATCAGGATCCAGCGGTCATTTCTCTTCTACCTCAGGCAGTGGCTGCTCCTCTTGCTAGACCCTAGATACATTTTATTGCAAAATTTCCAGTGACGTGCTTTCGACAGTTCGTAAATAAAATATAAAAACAATCGAAAATGGTCTTTTAATGTTCCATTTGTCTTATTTAATGGTTCTCCAACACGGATCTTGCCAAAATTAGATTGAGTGATATTTCCAGCATTCTTTCTGAACCCTGATCCAACAAAAATATCTTTATTCGTTCAATGTTCAACGTCATTTGCATTTAAATATTATAATATCTTCCTTTGAAATTATTAGTATTGGTGATGAGGCCTATTGGTCTCGCAGCTCAGACTTCCATGCTCTCACAAGAATTAAAATTATCATATTTTTTTCATTCAAATGAAACATGCTCCCCAGCTTATCAACTTCAAACCAGATGATCGCATGAAAAATCTTATTAATAAATTCAAAAAATGTGTTGCTGGTTCTATTTATTTAAAGAAACTAATATTCGTATTCGTGCAATTTAAAAAAATGTCAAGTTCTTGTCTTTAAGTTAATCAATACAGAAAATTGATTTCTTATTTGATCAACAAATCTCCGAATACAAAATGATCATTGATTAGTTACCAAAATAGCCTTAAAAATATTAACTAAATAAATACTTCTACACCCAACCTACCATATTTTATTGTTCATTGAAAACAATAAAAAAAAATCAAATTTAAAAAATAAAAATATGTATGTAAGTCTGTAAGTTAATTTCTTTTTTTTAATTACTAAAATATGACCTGATTATTCCATTATCATTTTCTAGTTCAGTCGTTAGCTATTAAAATTATAAAAAGTATTTATATTTTGACAAAACTGTTAACAACAAACTAATTAAGACTAATTAATTTTTGAAAATGAAAGAGCTAGTGCGATAATCAAACAGGAGCCTGGGCCTGGGCGTCACCCCCATCCCTGATGAGTCTCATTTCTGCGTCATATCAATTAGCTTATTCATATATGAATACTCATCAATTACTAATAACAATTTTAAGTTTACGCTAATCAATGAATTTGGAAAGTTTCTCTTTCAAGTATATAGCAAATATATACAAAAAACCAATAGGCCATATTTGTCGAAATTGCAAAAGCAAATATAAATTCAGCAAAACATATTTGTATTGCAATTATTTTTATTATTATAGGTAACTTCAACAACAGATTTTAGATATATAACTTTAAAACTATTTTATGGTTTAATTTAAATCAAATTACTGTCTTTAAACAAAACTATTAAAGGATTTTTAATATTTGATTATCCGTAAACCAGTTTTCGTCTGACTAACAGCTGGTTTATTTAAAAATTCTTTGCAAAATGTTAGTGATGAGTATGATGCAAATAAAAAAGCAGAAATAGCCAAGAAAAGAACTTGTTCGCGAATAGAGTCAACAGACATAATTCACTCATCTTCCAAAATAAACAACGTCTACTACTTTTACGTGATAAAATTTGGGAATAATCTTTATGAAGCTCGTGGAACTTTTAGCCATTCATCCGCATTAATTGTTTGCGGCTGGTCTCTATCATCGTGTTACATCACTTTTTGACCGCGTCGTAATTTAATTAGTCACAATTTGCATGTCTTCTTTGGCTAGATTCATAATCTTGTGGTCACCAGTGTTGGTCTTTGGAGAAAAAGTTCAAGTTCAGAGCGTCATTCACTTTCACTGCCGCGTGTCTGGGTTAACGTGGTAGCAGCGGGTGGCAATGGCGGCTTTTCGGTATAATCCTTCCAGATTTAATGAATAATAGATGTCACCAAATGGTTTAAGCTTCCAATTTGTTATGAAATGAGAGATTTACTAAATCGTGACTGATTAACACCAACAAACAAATAACTAAACGCTAATTATGGACCAATTTCAAAGCTTTCCAATACAGCACTTCAAAATCCATCCACTGCATTGCAACATCCTAAGCGCCCCTCATCCATTTTCCGAATTTAGCCCGATGAAATTGGGGGATTACCTTAGTTGTTTCGCTAGACTTTTCAATGACACCAAGTTTTTTAAAACATGTTTTTAAATTAATTAATCAATATTAATATATCAGAATAACAATTTTGAAAAATCCTCAAACTAAAATTATAGAAAGTTGTTGTTTATTTAAGAATATCGATTAGTATTTAATAAACGTGAAATTTATTGGTTTTTCGCCTAAAATAGATGTGCTTTTTTACTTAACATTATCATAATTTATTTTATTCGTTCTAATAAAGATTAAATTAATAAATTAAAGCCAAATTAGTTTTTTATTGTTTTAATTTAACGGTAGATAAATTGATTAAATTTAAATAAAACTTATATTAGTAATAAAAAAATGGTTTTCGTTCGTTTTTATGTAAATTTTGAAATAAGAGTTAATATAATCATTAACTTTTAATTTACAGTTCTTAAACGTTATCTATTTTAAATATAAAACAAATTTTAATCTGCCTTCTTATAATACAGTAGAACCCATTTAATATGGCACCGCTTATAGTGACCAATCGCTTAATATGACGATTTATAAAGCGAAAATTGTTTTACATATAAAAGTCATTAAAATGTGATGACAAGCTTATAATGACCATCCGGTTAGTATTAACGATTTTTAAAAAATGTAAACGATTTTTGATTTTGAGCTAGGCAAGCTATGATGGGCAGGACATGTTTCCAGGATGGATGAAAGCAGATTCTCCAAAAAAGCTATGGGAGCGCGACTAGCAGGAAAGAGACCAGTAGGCCGACCAAGGAAACGATACGACGCAACAATAAACGAAACAGCAGATCGACTATTAGGAGTTACCGACTGGAAGGAAGTGGCCATCAAACGTCAAATATGGAGGAATAGGAGGAATAGGACCGGACCGGCCCATAAGCCTATAGTGATAGAGTGATAGTGAGTAACGATTTTTAAGAAAGTATGTCCGGTTATAGTGACTGATATGCAATCCTCTCAGCGATTAGGCTAAAAAGAACTGGAAACTTTTAAGACAAACCAAGCAACAACAATCACTACGGCATCCTCAGAAGATGGTCCCAGAAGTTGGACCTAGACTTATTCGCGACCGACTATATGACTAAAAAAAATTGAAATCAAGGTTAGTAAGAAGGAGCATGGACTCTATCCAGAAGGGTAAAGTCCTTTTCACAGACGGCTCCAAATCTGGGACCGGGGTGGGAGCAGGAATTTATTCTGAAGCACCTACGGAAAAGCATTAAAATTCAGCGACACTCAACGATCTTCCAAGCGGAGATAACAGCTATTACAGCTGGTGTCTAGGTGCTGGAGGGGGTAAAGAATGAACATATCACTATTGGAAAAGACAGCAAAGCCGCCATCTCGGCCATTCAATCAAACTGATGCACATCTAAAACGGTTAGAGAATGCCAAATAGCGCTAAATAACATATCAAAGGGAAACGAGATCAAAACGGGGCAACGAGATTGCAGACAGTCTGGCTTGACGTCAAGCATTGCTCACAAGTTAGACCAACTCATATGGACAAAAATTACAATCGACTGGAATGATAGAGCAGACTGTCGAGTTACAAGACAATTATGGCAAGTACCGAATCTGAACAAAAGTCAGAAACTCATCGAAATGGACATAGGAAAACTAAGAATAGCAGTGACCCTACTCACGGGCCATTGCCTTCTTGGATCTCACTCCCACAAATGGGTCTGACAGACACAAGCGAATGCAAGAGCTGCTCACTGGAAGAGGATACAATCGAGCACTTTCTATATGAATGTCAAGCAATCAAACAAAAGCGCCTCAAATATCTAGGAAGTTACGTCTTTCAAGATCTCCTGGGACTCAGCGACATCCGGATCATGGATCATTTCAGAGGTTATGAAGCTGTAAACCTGGAGAACTAATCCATAGATGGCGAATGGGCCCAAATAGTGGCCTGACGCTCTAGATGTGCTTGCACAGCCGCTGTTCCATCAAATCAAATATAGTGACTGACAACAACAATGGCGAAAATTCACTCACATTCTTTTTCAAGAATTCACAGACTGTAAACGATTTTTTTAAAGAAAGCAATATTTTTTAGTACCAAGTGCTTCCTTCTGATCTCAAACTACCCCGAAAACTTCTGAATAGCCCTCGAACGTTTTTATTTGCTTTAAATACACACTTTTGGAGGAAACCAAAATTCCGGAGCGGCGCCAAACTATTAGATGCCGGACTGTTTTGTAAATAAATTTTTAATCTAGAACTGTACAGCATTTTTTTAATTACTCAGCCAACATTCAATTCATTCTATTTTTTTTTTCAATAAAATAATAGAAATATATCTTAAATTGAAATATTTATTTCAAATCCCACTTTAAATATTTCTTTTAAATATAATTCAAAATTTCTTTCATATATAGAAACTTAATTAAAATATCTATCAAATAATTCTACAATCTTCTGTACAGAATGTAATCGGTAATCGACTACTGACTAACTTTTCGACTAATTTTTAAAAGCATGCAACTAGCAGTTTTGTATAAATACTAATTTTGAAGCGTGTTGGTTTGGTTTAAGACAACTAGTCATGTTAAATAATTCGAACATTCAATTGCAATGTTAAAATATAACTTTTCGATTTCATCTCTTTTATCAATAATCTCTAATGCTGTCTATGGTTTTGGTAATAAAGTCTTATTGCAATTTTCATAATTACCTTCCATAAATTAATTTCAATATTTACTATTTACGTTAGCGCATTTATTTAAAATTTCAAATTGAATAGGGTAACTACTTAACTTTTAACCGTTCATTGTTAAAGCGAGAGAGAAAAACATGATTGCGCAAACTTGCTTGTTTTTTCACTCTAACACTAAGCTTTATATAAACCGATAGCAGCAATACAGGCGTATTTTTAAACTTAACCCTCTAATGACCAATTTTTGTTTTTAAATATTTTTCATTTTAATTAACTTTTTTCTTTCGGCCATAATTCAATTAGAATAATCGAAACAAATTCTGACATCCGCATCCGCAAGAACATTTTTACAAATTACAAACAAAAATTTCGATTGGTAATCAGATTGGACAAAACAGAAATAATACCTTTCATGAAATACAATAGAATAGTTTTAAATTCAATTATTTAATATGAAAAGGAGTTCTTAAAATTACTTGTGTTGTTTTTCCTACAATAAAAAGACGTTTCAATATGATTTTCATATAATATTTTAAAAACTCGCATCCGAGGATGGGAAAAAATCAACATCCCCCTGATGAGAAACTTCCTAATGATTTTTTATAAATCCGTTGTAACTGGATAGGACACAGATTTATTTTCATTATTATAGAATTTTTTTCTTTCTTTTTTATGGAAGCTATTTAAAGCACCAAAAACGTGTTTTAATCTTCGTCAACTGTTTCAATGTACCATTTAATTAACTAATTAATTAGTACTTACGTAAATAGTGGAATGCTTTATCAAGAGACGCCTTAGTATCACTGTGGTCCAAATTCATACAAAATCTATAAAAAAAATCGTTAAGATTAAAAGTGTTAGTACATTTTACTTATTTTATGCACTTTCGTATCGAAACATATGCTTTTCGTTGTTCATTTGAGATTCGTTATGTTTCACTTTTCGCACTGAGTGAAAATATTGAATTTTTATTTCACTAGGGCGAAAAAGACGTCATAAATCTTCGAATAAATTTGTTTCAAAGTCAAAATTCCTGCCCCATTTTGAGAAATAAAAACTGTTAAATTCAGGCCCTTAAAACGGTCAAAACCCGTTTTAATAAGTATCGTAGTAACGGCCAAATTTTATAAAAATAGTGTTATCTGAATTTTTTAAGAAAGTGCAAAAGTAATTACATGTGTCCTGCTCGGGTGTAAAATCCGTTTTTAACGAGGAAACGAGTGTGAAATACAAGCCATAAGGCGAGTTTTTCATTGTTTTACACCCTTGTTGCACAATAACTATATGCTGCAAGGGTATAAAATCAGCTGTTTTATTAAAAAACAAAGGTGAAAATTTGAGTCTTAAAAAAATTGTTGTCGAAAATCTGCATTTTTCAAAAAACATTATAAACTTATATTAAAATATTTGACTTAATCTCGACCAAAAAAGGTTTCTTCACAAGAAATTAATATTAAATTTTGACATTGATCCAAATTAGTTTGTAAATTATGGATTTCTTTAATACTATTTTTAAAAAAATACAAATTTTCACCAGTGAAAACTCAAATCTATGAAAAAAAGGACTTTTCAATAAACAATTTTTTTTGGGTAATTAACTTTTTAAAAGTCATTACGTTGGTACACTATGTAATATTTTGAATTATTTTTTAATGAATATTACGAATAGTTATATAAAATCTAATAATTTGACTAAAATATATTATTTTCGTTGAAGAGAAATTAAAACTAAGCGTTTAATTGAAGAAGTGTGTACAGAAATTGAAAATAAAATATATGTACATACGTATTAACAGATATTTGTGCTACAAGGGTTAATAAAGTCAACTGTTTTTTAACGAGTGAAACATTCGACCCGAAGGTGAGTGTTTCATCGTTTCCATGTTAAAAAACACGACTTTACACCCTTGTAGCACAAATAATATACAAAATATAATATATTAAAATTTTAAAACAGGAAACATTAGTTAGATTAGATAGTTTATGACATTTTTTCACTAGTGAAATATGCCATAAAGTGAAACATTACGAAATTCAAATGGATATCGAAAAGCGTATGTTTCGATACGGGAGTGCAAAAAATATTTTACTTGGTTTTTACAATATTTTGAATTTAATTAAAATTATAAATGAAGTAATTCAAAATCTCTTTTTCATAACAATCCCAAGAAATTTAAAGAAAGATTATTTAAAATTTAATTTTCATTAAATTGAAATAAATATTATCTGTTGTTATGATAATTAGTCATTAAGGTCTTACCTATGAAGAATTTTCACTTTTGACTGGGCTGAATAGGAGACACTTTCGTCATCCAGCTTCGAGATGAATGCATGAAGCTGCTTAATCTCTGTTTTCGTGGATAGATAGAGAAAAGGCATGAGTGGAGAAATTACCGCTGATTAGAGCGATTTCGTCCAATTGAGACCTACCTTTGTACTCGGAGCTGGTCTTGAAATTCCACTCGCCTCGAATCAGTCCATAAAATTCGTGTCGGACGTATTCTGGCCCAAAATTATCACATGCAAACTCATACGGATTGTCACAGCTATTTTTCGAAGTGTTTGCGAACCGCAAAATCTGAAAACAAAGCAAACCCATCAAATTAATTGCAGGTGGTATTATTGATCTCGGAAATGGCATCATTACAAGTGACAAAACGTCTAATATGATTTAGAGGAACTTAACGCCCCTCCCTTCTTCCCTCCTCTACTCAAAAGCGAGATCAATTTCAACGTCTTCTCATCTTTTTCAACACCCAAATTAAATTTATGTCAATCATTAGCATGTGTTAATGATTCTAGTGACACAGTCAGTCGCTTTTTCACTGAAATCAGTGTCAGAATGGACCAAATCTATAATTTTCACCAAAGTTTCGTGCTTGTTGTGGATTACATTTTATTTTTAATTACCCCAATTTTTCTTCCGCCAACAACTACTACAATTTCCCACCATTTCTTCTTGGAACAGAACGAAATTCTTTGCTGACATTCGACTTTTCTGGAAAAAACTAGAAGAGAAGCCAAAGACCAGACCGAACTACAGTGCTATTGAAAGCCAGTGATGATAAATTTATGGACTTGGTAGATGCTATTTAAATCCAAATATTTTAAGATCTATAACTATAGAATTGAGAATTGAGGAAATTTGATTTTTTTATTTCCGCCATTTGTATTTTTATTTAAATAAATTAATAATTTGGTGAATTTTGCCCTTCTGTAATAAAATATACGTTTTGCAAACCCATATCGGAAGGTTAATTCACTCATTTTTGTTATATAAAGATAGAAATATTTATTTGTAGAAAGGGATGGCATAGTTTCGTACATGAAATTCAAAAACTTGTTACGACTTTTGGATTAATATGTTAAAAAATACATAAAGTCTTATATAAAACACGTTTGAAAAGCATTATTAAAAAAATAGTCGCATTTGACATCGAACTGACTACGATAAGTAAACTTGATCAATATTAGGATGTTAAAGGCTACTATCTTTAACAATGCTCTCCAAATTATGTATAATAGTTATTTATACAACAAGGTCGATAAGATTGATCATTATTAAACATAAGGGTTCTTTAGAGCCACGAGCGTAACGAGTGCCTTAAAGTAGGCCCGAGTGTTTAATAATGCTTATCGACAGTGTTTTATAGAAAATTTAATGCTTTTTTAAAATAAATTTATACAAAAATAAAAAAAATAATTGTTTTATTAAAAAGTTTGTTAAGCGGCTCTAAATTAAAAATTTAAAATATTTTGCATCCCTCTCTTTCTCATAACCNATATTTTGCATCTCTCGTTTACTCATAGCCGCAAGCCGTAGTTAAAAATTTCCAATAGGTGGATTTTCAAATAAAATTTTAAAAAAAATCCTTAATACTGGCCAATTACAGGTAAGCCACGTCCTTCAAAACTGACGACCATATAAATTTAATGGATTTCTTTTACGGAGGTCACACTTTAATAATAAAGAAAACGCAAATGTGCTTTAAAGAAAGCACGTGTGCTATAATAACAACTTTGACAGAGCAAAATTTAGTGTCATAATATCAATATTAAGCAACAAAAATGCACAAATAAATATTTTATCATAATAAAAATCATAGTAAAATTTGATTTGTACAAGTACCTAATGCTAAACATATTTTTTTTAAATGTTCAAAACTGTAACTAATCTATAACTCTTTCTTACATCTCGTTTGAGTTTTATTTCTTGTTTTTATTTCTACGTTGATGGACTATAAATCAAACTGAGTCATCATTTCATTACACATATTTTAGGATAACGATCCATTTGGGAGCCACACATTGTTGAATCGGGGCAAAAAATCGGAGGTGTGTTCCGCGGAATAAATCACTTTCCAACTACCAACCGCATACACTTCCAAAACGTGCTCCAATTGAATGAGGATCAAAATTGGGTTAAGCCGGGAGCGGGGTATTTTTATACGAATCTCCAACCAGTCAACATGAGTTTCTAACCAAAACAAACCGTAATTCACACATTTGGGCGGGTTCTATACAAACCTGAGATGCGGCATCAATACACTCCTTTTCCACGCACTCCGCTTTCGTCATGTAGCTGGCAATCCTTGGCCAGCACACTGCCAAGGCCACCACCACAAGGAACAGCAATAAACAGAGCAGGATCAGGAGGAAAACGATCAACCGGGACCGTTTTGTCGTGAGTTCCATTTTCTCCGATAATGAGTTACAAAATGCTGTAATAAACGAAAAATTTTATAATTTAAAATGCTTTTAAAAAAAGTTAATATAATATAATAATTTTCAATATGAATATTACGAGAGTGCAATAACTAATATGTGATTTATAAAATTATATTAACAAAAATAAATACTTAATTCAAACAAACTTTTCAGAGTTAAAAATTAGTATATTTCGATACAAGTGGTGAAATAAAAGTTATTATTGCACGAATTTACCATGTTTTTGACGAGCGCAGCGAGTTAAAATAGGTTAATGGTACTTGTGACAATTCGCATGCAAATTTTGAATTATTTCAGCACTCTGTGAGGAAAAGTATACCGTTACAAAACCAATTTGCTTTAAGAAAAGTCTACTTTTCGATACGAAATTGCACAAACAGTTTTTTTCAATTATATATAAATACACGAAAAACAAATTAAAAAATATTTGACATTACAATGGTCTATATTTGATCGACTATCAATTTCTATATGACTAATATAACTATTTGGATTAAAAAATTTTCAACCTATCATTCAAATGACACTAGAATTTTGACTTTTATTCGAATTTGTGCGTAGATTATGACTTTCTTTTTATCAATAGTGAAATAAAAATTTAAAAGTTTCACTAGTACGATAAAGTGACACTGTCAATGAAATCGAAAAGCTAACCTTTCAATGAAAAATTCCTTTTTTTAATTCGAAAGTGATGGAAACGCGATTGCACTAATTTATAACCTCGTTTCTTCATTGAAAAAAAAAACTGTTTTTACAACCCCAATTTTCTATTGTAAAAAATACAATTTTAATAACTTATTTCTTTAAAAATGAAAACTTATAAAAAAAATACTAAAGTTTGCTTTTTTAATTGATATACTGTTTATTAATCTTCAGATTATAACAGGATTCAATTTCATTAAAATCAAAAAAAATTCTAGGAATATGCAAATATTTACAATTTCAAATTAAAATTTCTTTTTAAAATATTTCAATAATAACTGGACAACCAGCCGAAAAAAGTGTAGTTTGTAAAGTCTGATTTAAAAGGTTAGTTTTAAAATTATTTATCTCAAACTTTTGGTGATTTTGTTTATAAGGAGAATTTCATACTCACATTTAAATAAACAGCTTTTATTTTTATCCTTTTTTGTGTCCTTTGTACTGCCTGTATCTTTTTCGTCTTCTTCCGGCATCAAGGCAACCCGAACAGGATCATCTTTTGCGTTCTCGACAGCAGACGACTTTAAAGGACTCAATTCATCGCCATCGAATTTATGCGTATATTTTTCCTTGTTCATCGCTCCTCCATTGTTTTCGTTTTTCGCAATCGAGTAGTCTGATCCGTTTTTCTGTTCGGCCGCCATCTTTATTGTTTTTTGGAATTTCAAAATTTTGACCGAATTTCCCGTCACAATCTTTTAATTACATGTTTTTCCGCTGGTCGAACGCTTGGTTTGTTTGGACTGCATTTAATTACCAATTAGGGCGGCAGTCATTTATGTAATTGCGTTTTGTTTTTTTAATTTCTATGTTTCCTTAAATCAAATCCAGTGTTTGTTGTCGAGCTACTTTGATTTAATTCATTATGATACGCAACCCATTACCAACAGTTTTCCTCCAAATCAACTTAATGCCGCCAGCCCGCACAATTTCCATGGAATCTCCACCGCCTCCTCCTGCTTCTGCTTTCTCTGTCAATCAGGCTGTTTATTTATTTTTAGACGACGCCATCCAATTGATCATCTGCAAGGAAAACACACAAAACAGTGAGAGGAGAACGGTTATTGAATTAAGCCATTGAGTGATTAAATTCTCTAAGTGTATTTTGATTTGGATTTCTGGTCTAAATGTCTTCCCCACAAAAAAACACATAACACACACACACACACGTTTTACGATAGGGCAATTAAACGCGTTTATTGATTCGAAGCATAGCTTTCCATAAGAAATTCGACTCTCCCCCAATGGATTAAGGCTCTTCACAAGTCCATCTTAATCGCAAACTGTTGTAGTGTCGGGGTTTGACTAATCCACAGTAATTGGCATTTTATAGGCCCACAGCTATGAATATGGGAATCGTGTTCACGCTCTATTTTTCTAGTTCTAGACTTACGAATACGTTGAAGATTGATTTCCGAAAAAATGTTGTTACCAATAAAACGGTCGTTAAAGTTTTAGTTGGAAAATAAGTTTTGGAATTTTAATTGCTAATTGTTTGAAATCCAAAAAGACCTTAATTGAAATAGCTAAAATGCTGTTTTAAATCTAGGAAATTCGGTCATAATAAATATTTAAATAAAATCAATAATCTAACTTGTGTTAAACAATATTTTAAGCGTTGTTATTAATGTTAGAAATGCGTAAACAACTTTATTAGAGTATTTAAATATTAGCACATTAACGCACTTCAGTTTTAAATTTCATTTTTTGAAATTGATTAATCACTTTAAACTAGGAATTGCTAAAGTGGAGTTTTTATTTGCTGGTTTATTTTTATTTAAATTTTTTTAATTTAAAACAAAAATTTTAATAATAAAGTTTATTTTCACCATAAATAAGATACAAATTTATTAAAGAAATACATAATTTCATATTTTATTTCATTTAATTTTGATTAGAATAATATAATACAATTTTTCATGATTTCGACAAAATAACTAATTGGACATACGTACATCATGCACATCATGCACATCGAGGTTAACTTGTGAGATTTTTTATTTGGCTATTATTGCAATTCAATTAACATTAATAGAAAATAAACAAAACAAAGCTCCACCAATTGGATCACTTTATCTCGTTTTCAAAGGAATTCTCAAGTCTGTCATGTCATGGAACCATGAAAAACTGGTCGAGATTCGAAAACCAATACAGAATCAAAAGCAGAGCCAAAACAAACCTGTCCGATCGAATAACAAGACAGACAACACATCAACAATGCAGTCATCATTCTACCGTGAATATTCTCGTTAATTATTTAGAATGGAACTGATTATCTAACATACAGAATCCGTTACAATGTGGGTGACACTCAATGTTTTGATCAATCGTCATCTTTCAATGGAATTTTTTTAAATGGGTTTGACTATAGTATTTGAAATACTACAATGACGTTGTTAGTATTTTTAGGATTGCATGATTTTTTGTTGTTAATTTTATTTATTTGGGTCTTACGCACTTAAATTTGTTTTATACGTGTATAAGTTTCGAATATATGAATATTTTTACAAAACCTATATTTTTAATTTTTTTACTTGACTTTGAGATTTCTATAAAAAGTTTGGAAACTTGAAAATTTCATTTTAAGCCTGTTATTTTAATTGAGTCACAATATATTTACTCACAATCAAAAATAAAAAAATTCCCTTTCAATTCCTTTAAGGAACATGGGCAGGGTTGCCAATTTTTTTCGGTGAATATATTTTATATTTGTCATTTTAGGCCAAAAATATATAGTACGCTGTATTAAAATATAGAACATTTTATTTTCATTATTATTATGTTCAACAACAATTTTTTTTTATTAATTATTGCAATATATAAATTAAGAGAGACAGTTTATATGATCTATTTTTAAATAAAAGTCAATTGTTCTGATCAAAATATTTCTATTCCTGCTAATATGGCGCGAATGAACAATAGTTATTTGTACATTTAGGTTTCAAAGAGATATTTTGTTCACTGAGAAT
>JXOV01015189.1:4764-18685 GCA_001014945.1 Clogmia albipunctata
ATAAGAGAGGATTTAGGAGAGGAAAGGGGAGATTGTCAATTAGGATTATGTTACGAAACGATGACTCTCAGCGGTGCTCAACCCAAATCCCGATCACTACAGATACATATGGCCTAATTGCTGGCGTTGTTAATTAAGATGAATTGAATTGACTTTAGAACATTTCGTTTGTTTGTGACCGCCTTTATTATTATAGAAATTAAGATAATTTTTAGCGTCGTGTCAGTAGTATTCAAATTTCAGTGGGTAATGCCTTTGAGTGCTTCAAAGAATATTTATTATAACAAATGTAATGTAATGTACAATTGGACCAAACAACCCATGACTGAGTTATAGCCCTCACTCATATATATAAATACATATGAATGATCATCGGACCATTGCACCATCGTGATTCGTTGGAATGATGGGTGCCGCCCATCGCCTCCTCCTCACGTTTTCACTATCTACTTTTGTTTTAAGGGAGGTGGATAGGAAATATGTGCCAACGACCCGCCATTCGGCACCGCTCACGAGGGCAGTATAGGTCAAACACAGTATAAGGGAAGGGTATTATAATAAAATTCAAAATAAATTTTGTGCAATTCCGTATCGAAAAGTAGACTTTTCTTTACGCAAATTGGTTTTGTAACGATTTACTTTTCTGCACGGAGTGCTGAAATAATTCAAAATTTGCACGCAAATTGTCACCAATATAATTACAAATTGTTGTCATTATTATTGAAATATTTTCCGCTAAGAATTTCTTTGTGAACACTCATGTACCTATTTTAACTCGCTGCGCTTGTCAAAATATATGGTAAATTCGTGGTGAAATAAAGGTTATTTTATTTCACCACTTGTATCGAAATATGTATACTAATTCAATATTTTCACTTTTGTGGGATTCAATCTCTTTTTTAAGATAAAAAATTTTTGTTAATTTTCTTATTTTCGGCTTTATTGACATTAATTTGCCAATGATTATTAACAAATTTATCTTCTATCTTTTATCTCAAGAGTTCATTCTACTCAGTTTTTAGTAGAAATTTCGAATCAAGTTCAGATTAGCAGAAGATGTTTCTTTTAACCTTAGCTGGAAATGGGTTTCGTTGTGTCATCTAATCAGAATTTTATTTAAAGATAAATACGATAAAATAATAGACTGTTATAAAATATTAAATGTTCTTTTAAGTAAAAATTTTAAGAGTAATATCAATTGTATAGGTCTTTTTATTTATTTTCAAGCTATTGTTTATTTGTTATAGTAATATTTAATAATAAATAACATTCCAGGTACATACCATTCCATCAGTTTGCTATTATAGTTAATATTTGGAATATTTGAAGTCAATTAATAATATTTTGATAAATTTGGTAATTCATAATAGCATGGTATTATATAGTTGACAGTAAATTAATCACACCAAATGATAATTTACAGTCATATAAAACCCAATTTTAAATAATTCATATAAATTTTAGTTCTACAAAAACTTTTCAAATCAAAATTAACCAATAAGTAATTCCCTCCTACTTTTATTTGGCACAAAAGTAAATTGCAATAATTTTCCAGCACGGAAAATATTTTCTAAGCGAATCCGGACATGTGGCCACAACTTTGGGGTTGGACTGTGTGATTAATTGAATTAGACAAAAATGGCGCCAGCGACTATGAAATTAGTTTTCAATTTAACGGAAAAGTGGTCAGGAACTTTTGCGGTTTGGTTTGGATTCCGTTCAGTTCTTCGGTGCAAAAGTGGGAATAGGTTTAATGAAAATTGGTTCTGTCAAAAAATGGCGCAACTTCCAGAAAATAGTTTTTCAACTGAAACGTGGCTAAATAAATTGCTTTTTAAAAGAAAGATAAAATTCTAAACTTGTATTTGACTTGTTAATGTTGATCTTATATTAAGTCTTGGTTTTAAAATTATTTAATGATAAAACATTCAATTTTTGATTATATTACGGTTTTATTGAGGATTCTTTTTTTTTACCAATTTTCCTAAAGACGACTAAACGTCAATTTCGCAAAAACCCGCAAATTGGATTACATTGTTTTTTTCTTTGTAATTTAAAATAGATTATCTGGCAACAATGGGATACAATGCTGATTTCGGGTTTATTTCCTGATAATAGTAGGATTATTTGTTTTTTCGTAATAAAAAGGAAATTGCGTTTATGGTTGCATTTTGAGGCGAGAACTACGGATGTCGGGACCGACTTAACATTCACGTCAGATGTAATAGAAATATTAGAAACTCATCGAAAATCAGAAATAGGCTGATATGGATGTTTGCCTGGCATCAGACCGGCTGGACGGAAACGATTGAAGCGATGGATCGAAGGCAAAATCAGCCTCCAACTGAAACGTGCCCGGAATAAACAAGACCACAGCTTAGCGATTTTGTTTTAGAACGTAGGCTTACCAGCCTTTAGAAATATCTTAAATATTTTGTTTTCATATTATGGTACTATGAGTTATTGGAGCAATATTGCAATACTGTTGAATGTGCATTGAAACATGAATTTGAAATATTATTTATCAATTACAAATTAATACAGCTCAAAGGAAAAGGTTATCTGCATCATTTTTTATTAAAATGATTAATTTGTTCAATTTCGCCTAATATTTGTCCTATTTCATAATTTAGCTGAATTTTTTTATTTAATACATAGTTCTTAAGGTTCTGCACCAATCGCAATTGTTCAATGTCAAAACATCGTATAGACGATTTGTAGGGAATTTGATTATCTTTAAAATACCATGGTTTGTTGTTTGTTAGCAAGTTCTATTATCCTGAAAACATACTATACCTGAAAATATTACCTGAATTTGTGACTATTAAATTTTGTATTAGGATTTTGAAGTGCAAAAGAGGCGGTCAGTTTTCAATGAGATATTGAGAATTCAAAACCCTGTTTTTGATTAAAAAAAATGAATAGATTGTCAAATAAATACAACATAGAGAAAATGAACGGGAGCGTTTATGACGCTGATCATTGATACAAGTGCGTTTTCTTTTTTTTATACAATTCTGTTGAAAAATGTTTACATTTTAGTAGCCAATGCTTCCTCTAGAAATTGCTTTATAATCGAACAGTGTTGAATAAAGTATAATTCAATACCCGCAGACAATTACAAATCGTGTAAATACACAAAATTAGTACTTTGTATCAAAATTCAACAACTAAAAATTGGGTTGTCTTCTTATTCTTTACTTAATATTTCGTCAAAAAATAGCTCATAAATATGCGAATTGTATAAATCTTGTAAAAAACTAGTTTGAAAAACACAAAATTTAGCACTCGTATCTATTAGAAAACTCATTTCATTCGTTTTCTGGAACTCTACTCGAGTTTAATTATGGTTCATTTTACCCACACGTTGTTTAAATAACTATATCGCATCAAGCTGTTATAATTCAATAAAACAGTTTTCGTTAGTCTTCTAGCATTGACATTAGAAACCACAACCCACATATCTCCTTTATCTAAAGCTTGTGAATTTATTATCTTCGGTGAGCTCTTTTGTAGCTTCTGAATTGCACTCTCAACAAATATTATTATTTTAAATTTATTATTCAATTCTTTAACCAACAGAACACAATTGTAATTGCATAAAAGTGAGCATGAGTAGTTCACCAAAAAATTTAACCTAAATCATTGAAATTAATTAAATTAAATACAATTTATTTTATACATTTGATGCGTTCAAAGTAAGCTTTTGTTCACTCATAGCATCCATTCAAAATGTGTTTTTCTTCTCTAGTGAGACAAAAAACAAAAATTGTTACTTTGTCTCACGCTCACGTACTATAAAAAATCACTTAATGTACTGAGATTATTTTATCAAAATTTTTGAGATTTTTCGAATCAAAGACACTAGATTACAAATGTATAAAATTATGTGTACTCTACGGGTTCAATTGAATTTTGTTCATTCGAATTTCTTGTCAACCTCAGCAAGCTTCGGTTGACAACTGAAATTCTCAGTGAACAAAATATCACTTTGAACCCTAAGTGTACAAATAACTATTGTTTGATAATTTTCCTCATTCAATTACTGTTTTAACTTTTTAAAGAGAAATTTCTCAATCACTGTGTAATTTGCTTTAAGTACTAGTTAGAAAATACTATTATAATAGGTTGTGTTTTTTTACAAATTATGATCTGTTTCATATTTTTCATTATTTATTAAAATTATGGTTCGAAATTCAAACTTCGTATCAATAAAATTAATTGTGTTTTTAAAAAATTATTTTAGTTCCTTGTTAAAAAATTATTGAAACATTAAATTTGGTTCAAATTTAGAACTAAAATTTTCCGTTGCATAAAATAATTAATATAAAATAATATTCCTAACAATCCTATTTTTGCCAATAAAGTATGCACACGGGCACACAAAAACAGACAGGCACCAACCACTGTAATGTACTCTTGGGTAATCCAGAGATTATGTTTCTTAGACAAAAGTCGAATTCTACAGTGTCGTGCCCACATTTTGTTCTCAATTCAGATGTGTTTTGTCTTGAATTTAGATTTTCTTCAATATTTACGATTGATTTGGGAGTCAAGGACTAAATTGAAAATGGTCTTGTAGTATCCTCTCGAGACTTTATGCTCGTGTTATTAATTTTAAGCTTTTTAATTGAATATGGAAATAAGTTGGGGGCTATAAATTTTGTCATTTGGTTTTTGTTTTAATTGATTTCAATTTACTTTAAACTTATAGCCGAACAAAGTTATCTACATGAAATTGCATGTGTTTTCTTCTAATTTAGATTAATTTTCATGGTTCTTTTATTCTAATTTGGAAGTCTTGAATATTCATAAAGAAATGCTTATAAAAAATTTTTTTATACGATAAAATCAATTAATAATTTGTCAAAATATTTTATTATTTTAGACAAATAGATTTATGTCAAATAATGTAAATTCTCCTTTTTTCATATAATTCAGAAAAGACGAAAGAAGAAGGATTTGAATGTTTAATAACAATTACGTATATCTGACATTAAAACCAGTCAAAATCCACATCCACTTTTAAAATCAATACGAGTACTGCGAATAGCATACTCTGACAAAGAAAATATTTCTTAACTGAATGGTATGGTACGGTTAATCATATACAAATATATGAATAAGATCATTGTAACGTTGCACGATAACGTATCAACAGGTGCATGGTGGACAATCATACGCCACTCCTCGTCTATCGCCCTTGCTCTATCTTCCTATCACAATTGCTGCTAAAGATATAGTAATAGTTTAAAAATATGTATTGGTACCTTATGATGGGATAAGATAAATGTGTTTATTAGGTCCGCCATTAGGCACCACACACTAGGGCAGTATAGGCATAGCCACTTTTCGGGAGAGGTTCAATGTTAGTAATTTGGACAGTTAATATGATTGAGGTCAGGGCGGCGCAATGGTCAAAGCGATGCACAGTATTCAACTCGAGAGGGTCCCGGTACGATGCCTGATCAGACTGTAATTTCCTTCTTTCGAATTTCATTACTATTTTCACCAACAACATGCTGTGATTAATATTTGATTAAAATTAATTTGACAAAAAAATAATACCCCGGCCTCAACTGTCGAACAACTAGCATCGTCAATGCTATTCGTTTGACAAGACAGGTTTTCAAATCATGGAATCATGGAGTGTATAGAATCGAAGAGATAAATCGGATCTGCTGTTCAATGAACGGATACGGATGAGAATGTGAAAGGGATGGTCTTCTTCGTAGTATGTGTTCTGTTTCGGTGGCAAAAATCTGTCAATAAANGTTTATGGTGCTAATCACATTATAACAAATAATGATTCGTAAAAACATGATATTAAATTGTCAATTGTGAAAGATAGGCAAATGAATAAATAGGCATTTGTTAACTTTGATTACGTAAACCCAAATGGTTAGATTTAGACCGGTAACGGTTGTTGAGTTGTAAAAGAAGAAGTATGAATTAAATTAGTGAATGAAGGTATAACGAAATAGGGTTAGTTAAGGATAAACAGTTAGAAAGGTAAATATTCGATTTATAATTTATGTTAGTTTTAGCCCTTATTAAGAGCAAAAATTACATAACTTATCTGGCGGTATTGGATAAAAGTTTAACTAATAAATATTTAATTATAATATATAAATTATAGCTAAGCTGAGCTACAGACATCAATAATTGCCAGATCTTAACATACTCAGTACTCCAGATCAGTAGGCCCCCTCATTCCAATTTTAGTAGGCAGTCAGATATTCTTCAATTTTCGTAAAGAATTGTTTGTCTTTTAACTTCCTCCAAGCAGGCGTTGAAAATTTTTTGTTCTCAGTACTACAAAGGTAGAAAAAAATTCTATTCTTTAATCATATTATAATATTTGCTTGGTAATATTTTAGCTTAAAATTGGCCGTATAAATAAAAAATTATTCAATTTTTAAAAAGCAATCTTATGAAATTACTTTAATGAAAAATAAAATTGTTGTTTTAACTTTAGTTCTTTTACTCTTAAAAATTAAGAATAAATTATAAAATAAATAATTTTATATAAATTTTATTACATTTTTTGTTAGATCTAGGTGCAATTTACAATTAAGAAGAGATGAATTTCAATAAATACAATAAATAGAAAAATAATTGTGTTTATCATTTTCGTAAAATAAAAGCTCATCTTCCTTCTTTGGTAATAAAGGAAAGATTAATTTATACCAAATGAATTTGTTATATACATTTTAATGTTTTGCATTAACATGAAATTATTATATTTTTTATAAGTATCTTATGATTGAATTTTAATTCGGTATTTTTGCTGAATTATCTTAAACGTTGAAATTTATACAAAAAGTTCAATTATTTTAAACTTTTTCTGTTAAATAAAATTCTAAAGATTTTATTTTAAGTGTTAGAAAGTTGTTTAAAACATATTAAAACATTTGTTTTCCAACTCTTTAGAATCCGAAAAACTTTCACCAATGGGATATTGTTTTGAGGGCAAACAACGCAAATTGATAAACCATGTTTTATAAGATTTGGATTAAAATGGGCTGGCTTTGCATCACAAAACCGACTGCTCGTAAAGTTTTCGTGGCTAAATTTTGTGGGCTGTCAGATGTACTCTGGCCTCCTAATACCCTGGAGGAGGAATAGGTTTTGTGTTCGAATAAATATAGAAAAAGATATTAAAGTGGGCGCTGCCTCCGACAATAGAGTCCATTTCATATGCATAAATGAATATGATACGGTCCGCAAAATTCAGAAAATGGATTGAATAATTTATGAATAGACGCCTTCAACAATTCTTTTGTTAACTTGAGAAACGTAGTTTTTATGGAGAATTAATTCGTAGTCATTATTGGGGAAGACCAAGTTCTCAAGCCCAAATTTTCAATCTCCTTTCTTATTATATTTTATATAGGCGTAAGGACATCAAGTCCTTATGAGAATTTAACTAGAGTACATAACCATGTGGTAATGTTAAAAGAAGTAAATGACGTAAAACATGTTATATAATAAAAATATGTTGTTAATAATAATTCTACAACATTAATTATCCAACAAAACCAATGAAATATCAACTAAATGAAAGGAAATTTTGCAATATAAATAACTATCTTTTTTAAAGCTATGTTAATACAAATTTACTCAATGATATTGAGATTTCTATCGACCAATAAATTGTAAATTTATATCGCTTTAGAAAGTTTGCTTTACATCCATATATTATAATTATAACAATTTGGTTATGTTTTTGGAAATTAAAATTGTCAATTTCTTTAAATTTAATTAATTGGTAATTTTTTTTTAAATATAATTAATATTTTAGTTTTAAATTACAACAAGACTTCGGTTATATTGACATTAAAGGAAAGTGAAAAATGCGTCATACTAAATGGACGTTATACAGAGCATAAAAAGAGTATATTTTTTTTATTTTTCCACAAATCAATAACAAAAAAGCAAGACATTTAACTATCGATTTCTGTCTGTGAGTGTTAATATTGATCTTGGAAAATAATGAGAAAGAAATTGTTGCCTTCTTATTGTCAGTCACTATAACTGCACTCAGTTTCTTAAAAACTTAGTAACTATTTCTTAAAATAGGTTGTACTAAGCGGGTGGTCATTGTAAGCGTGCCGTTTTATACGTATTTTTAGTAATTAATAAACTTTACTTTGTAATTCGTTATAAGAAGTGGAAAAATTCTGCTGTTTTTTTTATAATAGTGTCATTCAAATTTATTTCATTTAGCTTCTGTGTTCTAACACCTCCACTTTTCGTGAATGACGATGCACTGGTTGCTCAGTGGTCAGGTTGGGTTTTAATTGAGTCGAGTAGGAAAGATCTGTGAGCAAATGAGTGACGAGTGACTGAAAGATGGCGAGTTCTATCTGCTAAAGAAGGAAAGGCTGTTTCAGCTTCAACATAGATTCTGGTTGTACCTTTGTGGTGGAAGATTCAATTACTCGTATATGAGATAAACAACAGTAAGTAGAACAATTCTAGTCAGATTAGCTACTCTCTGGTGGCAGCCGGTAAACAATTGAAAGTCGATTAAATCAAGCTAGACGCAGCGCGGAGCTGTATTGTGTTCAAACGAGAACATGTCAATATTTGTTGTGGACCAAAAACGGCATGGAACAAAGAATATGAAAACCGAAAATTAATATTACGTACAAGAAATAATGACCCCAAGCGAAATTAAACAAAGGGTGGGAATAACATCAACAGCAATGAAAACGAGGAGCATGAACCACTACTATCAACAAATAGCACATAATTTTCATTACAAAATATATTAAAATCGAAATATATCTCCAAACAAAATAAAATTAAACTTTATAAATCTCTTATAAGACCACTTCTAATACATGACAGCAAAACATTGACCACAAAAAAAACCACTGGAGAACGTCGTAAACGAGTGGAACGATAAATACTACGACGAGTATTTGGGCCGGTATTCGATAATGACGACGAAGAGGTCTATGATCTGTACCAGGATAAAGACGTGCTGAAGTTTGGGGAGTTAAATAATTTAATTAATTATTTTCGCAAGACATGTAACTAGGATGGTTGAAATCAGATTCCAAAAAAGACCATGAAAGCATGACTAACAGGAAAAAGACCAGTAAGCAGACCCAGGAAACGATACGAGACAACCATTAAGTAAACAGCTGATCGACTTTTAGGAGTAAAGATTGGAAAGAGGTGGTCATCAATAAACAACAATAAAGAGTGAAGATCATACAGGCTAAGGGTTGGAGCGGCATATAAGCCTATACAGATATAGTCAACTTAAATTCGTTCATCATTAAAATGGCGAACTCTGCGGAAATTAAGTTTCAAAATTGTAATTCTCTTAAGATTATTTTGTTATGACAATCTTCTACAATGTAATTATAAAAAATACAATCAACATTTATTATGCATCAATAAACTAATCATGCAGTGGTTACATTTCTAGAAATTTTGAAAGTAGACATATTATTTATTTTATATTAAACAGATATATCCACTCTTATTTGAGGCCATCATTACCACATAACTGCTCGGAAGTATAAATTCCATTTTATTTATTCTAATGATATCACTATGGCAGTTAATTTTCTATCCCGGAGAATGGAATCCCCAAGTGAGCACTTGTATTTATCCGGGTGAGTTTGCTTTGAATTGGAATTGCATTTGTTGACCAACAAATAGTCAACTTTTGTGGAAGAACGATGACTATGCGCGAATTTATCGTTGCGAAAAAGCATAGTCACATAAAACAAGTTCACTGAGGTAGAATCGAGCACAAAGTTTTGTGCGAACTTTATGCGCTCTATCCATAAGAAGTCAACAGAATTGCTAGTGCTGTTGGATAGAGAAATGCCAACAAACATAAGGACTGGGCAGGAGCAACAAAAAAAATGTCAAGAGATTGGGTGGACGACGCCATAATGTTTAAAGTTTTAAATTCGTCGTCGTCTCTTTTATTTGAACAGTGTTTTTGCGCCAATATTTTCCCCAATCGTCCCTTTCATAAAATACGGCGAATTGTTCCTGGTTACCTGGGTCTCTCGGTCGATATTGCGGTATCAGAGCCGCCCACAAAAAAATTGTGAATGGCCTGGAGCTGATTCTGACCGAAAAAAAGTGGAATAATGCGAAACTTTTAATGAGGTTGGCGAATTGTAATATTTGAAATGACAGGATAAAATCGAACAAATGTCAATGAGAACTCAGGCGTATCTTTTTAATTTTCCCTTTTTCAGGGTGAAAATCAGTAGAAAAGCTAAATGCTCCTATTTTTGTTTGCCTAACTTTTCAGTGGTCGGTCAGAATGAATTTGGAAATAACCAAAGTTTGCTGATTTTAGTTAAATTTTGCCATATGCTGCTCATTAAAAACTTAATTATGAAGACCGTTTTCATAATTTAATTAATTTCTCAACAATTTTAACTAAACTGATATAAATCAAACATTTAAATGTAGAATATATTTTGATCTTTTATTTAATTATCTACAATTTTAGTCTTGCTTTTTTTTATTTAATTTTATAAAATAATTAAGAAAAATTATTTAAATTTAGAAAACAACTCCGAAAGCGTACTAATTGAGTATTAATTTAAATCAAAATCAAATCATTATTATAATTATTATTATATCGTGGATTGTCAGAGGGTTGAGAGAGACAAATCTAGATTGTTCAACCATTCCACAACCTCAGGGGCGCAAGAATGAAGAGCCTCCAATCCGCCGGGGAATTTACTGGATTTTCACTGGTCTGTGATGTGCAACATTGTCTGTTCAGGTTGACCACAGCTATAAGCTGGGCCATTTGTGCATTAGGTAATTGCATCTCCCCTGCCATGTTCTAAACCTAATCCGGTCGTTTACTGGTTTGTGAGCAGCCAATTTATACAGTTTTAACATTTTTGTTAATGAAATTGTTATAATGAAATTAAAATTGAATAATTGATTAAATTTCTTTTAAGCATTAGTGCTTCTTTATTGCTATTAAAATGTGACCTCCGTCAAAGAAAACCATCAACTTTATTCATTATATTAGTCAGTGTCGTATTGGGCATTTTGATCATGAAAAATGTTAAAATACATTTTGTATGTGTCTGACCCTCTAGAATAAGGGTATAAATTTAAAAATAAATTAAATTTAAAAATTTTATTATTCATTTATTTATATTATTTTTTTACTGGATGTTTATTAGTCAACTCGACCACACCAGTGATCCAACATTCCAAAGAGTATTTACCTAGTCTAAGTATATAGTATTTTTTTCTTTCCTTTTCATCCCAACATAGGGACACAGGGCACTTTCACAGCAAGCTTTGTCTGTGTTTCGTTAATCATCATTAATTGGAATGAGTGATTAGCTCATTGCCAAGTATAATAGTATATCAATTTATAATTCGTTTCTAAACTATCTTGATAGAAATTCATTCCAACATCCGCTCCATGAATTCTTTTACAAAAGATTGATTTTGTTATGAAATAGAAACCTAAACGTCACTGAAAACTATTATACATACATATATTCAAGTATGTGGCAGAGGCATCAGAAGTTGTTTATGAAAATGTTTTTATAAATTCAGTTATTGTTACAATAAGATCATAGCTAAACAAAATTTCGAATCAGTTTTTAATTTTTTTGGGATATAGGAATGGTTCTATCTTTATAAAAAATTTAAGAGTGTGGAACAGAGTAACATATATTTGTACAAAAATGCAAAGAATTTTTTTAAAAAGTATTCAGTATTCAGTATAGGCTTATGGGCCGGTCCGGCCCTTTGCCTGTGTGATCATGTCCCTCCATTGATTTCTGTTGATGGCTGCTTCTTTCCAATTGTGTACTCCTAAAAGCCGATTTGCTGCTTCATTTATGGTTGCCTCGTACCGTTTTCTGGGTCTGCCTACTGGTCTCTTTCCTGTCAGCCGTGCTTCCATTGCTCTTTTGGGGAATCGGCCTTCATCCATCCTGGCTACATGTCCTGCCCATCGCAATTTATTTAATTCCACAAACCTCAGCACGTCGTCATCCTGGTACAGCTGATAGAGAGTATGTTAATTGATTTCAAAATGCGTAAAATCTTGTATAAAACACGGTCGATAGGCATTACTAAACACTCAGGCCTTCTTTATAACAATCGCTATGCTCGTGACATTAAATAACTCTTTGCCTTATCTTATCGACCTACTTGTATAAATAACTATAAATTAACTTTTTTAGAAAATAGTTTTTTGCATAAACAGATTTTAATGATTGAAAATTTGTTTTAAAAAACTTAACGCCAGGCAATTCCAAGATTTAATTATTTATGTTATATAAGCAACATTCCTTTTCTATGACTCAACAACCGTTATGGGCCTAGGTCTAATCAACTGGTTTACGTAATCAAAGTTTATCAAATGCTCTCTCTATTCATTTGCCAATCTTTCACAATTGACAATTAAATATCATGACAACGAATCATTGATTGTGATGATGTGATCACCAAGAAGTGATAGTAAGTAGGTAACATTATCTACTCGGATATACTCAAATTCAAATTTTAATTTAAAATTTTTTAATTTAATTTTAAAAAATAAATTCAAATAAAAACAGTTTGTGACTTTTTATTTANACAACGAATCATTGATTGTGATGATGTGATCACCAAGAAGTGATAGTAAGTAGGTAACATTATCTACTCGGATATACTCAAATTCAAATTTTAATTTAAAATTTTTTAATTTAATTTTAAAAAATAAATTCAAATAAAAACAGTTTGTGACTTTTTATTTACTCTAACTCTTTTAATTACCTGTAAAATTTAAAATTCACTTTCTTTCATGAAATATTGTATTTTAAAGTATCTTTTTATTTTATATTTAACAAACAATGTAAATATATGAAAAATGCAGTTTAAGTAAAAACTATTAAACCCTTTTCTGTGTAACATAAAAGTTAATCGATTCCGATTTTTTGGTAATTGTCCTGTCCTCTTTATGTTACCAGTTATTTCATTATCATTTGTTATTCCCATCACGAAACTGTAAACAATTTAATGTGTTAATGTATTTGCTACAAACAATTACCGAAAATTTATAGCTAATAGTCGTGAGAAAAGCGTTTAATTGTATTTTACTTGGTAGTGAGGTGTGCTTTACTACATTGGAAGGATGTCGCACATGGATTTTCATTTTTCCAAGCCATGCGCAGACAAACAATGGAAAACTGGTATAATTTTTATAAATATAACTGAGAAATAATTGATTTTTTTAAAATATGTTTAACTAAAAATAATTTGAATATATTACTTCTTAAAATTTAAATAGAAAAAAATTATATTCATCTTATAGAACTAAGAAGTATTTTTGTTATTTTGGATTAAACCGAATGAATTTTTAAAATGAAATAATAATTAATATTTAAAAAACTTTCATTCACTTATTCATGTTTTTGTTAGAATATTCAATTTTCCCATAAAAGTAAATTCAAATAATTTTTAAACAAATTAGGTCAATTAATCATTAAATTTAGAAACTCCTATTGAAATGACCACTTTTAAATTTTAATTTAACTTGTTTTATTTAGTCATTGTAATGGACAAATTAAAATTTCCACGTAAAAGTTGTTGACCTAGAAATTTTCAGCCTCAAATCGATGGGATACTTGAGTTTTGAATGAGCACGAGAGTTCACTTGAGAAAATGGTTCTCATTTTGCTTACCACTCCAACTATTCGCGAATTTAGTAGCAATTCATTTTCCACATATAGTTTTGGTTCATATTGTATAAACTAAACCGGTTTATTTCCAAAATATTTAATTTAATTCTACAATGCGATTTTTTATTTAATATGGTGTGACGTGTTTTAACAAAAAAATATAAAAATATTTGAAAATTGTCGAATAATAAAGACTAAAAAGTAGTTTAACCCTGTAATGCCCAGATTTTTTA
>JXOV01015196.1:457-11942 GCA_001014945.1 Clogmia albipunctata
TTGGATAATAGTTTTCAATGTTGTTTATGTTTCTATTTCATAACAAAATGTTGATTCGAAACAGAATTTTTAAATCCATAACTGTAATCTGAGAGTGTCGGATAATGTTCGCTAATTTTCGTCAATATTCGTCAATGTTCGTCAATATTCATCCATGTTCGTCAATGTTCGTTAAAATTTGTCAATATTTAACAGTAAAACCTCCAGCATCAAAGTAACTTTTCATATAAATTGATGAATTTCGTTTACAGAGGTCACACATTAATAATAATAAAAAAGCACTAGTGCTTTAAAAAATTCTTTAAAGCACTTGTGCTATAATAACGACAGAGTAATTTTGAATGTCATAATATCAATTTTAAGCAACAAAATNGAATCAAATTTATGCAACAAAAATGCATAAAAATTATTATTTTAAAATTTAAGGAATTAGCTGGTAAAATGGTCAAAAGCAATAACGGTATTAATTTCTGTGTCAATTATAAAAATAAATAATAATAACAAATTGTTACCAATAAGAAATGTCTGCAAATTAAATAATAATAGAATCATCTTAAATGACTTAACAAGCATTACATCTAAAATTTAAAGTCTCAAAAACAACGTACAGCATACCTGCGAAAACTGGTGCATTGGTGGCAGTGTAATAATAAAGCCAGTACCATCCCGCGAGCTGTTCCACAAAGTTTTGAAAAATGTTGAAGATGAGGGAATAACTGAAGATGTAGTTCAATCTGTGACACTCTATGTACAAGTCATTGTGCACGGATTGAAACACTTCTAGTCTCCGACAGACGCCCGTTTGTAGACTATTTTGTTTTAGTAATGACTTGCTTCTGGTAGAAACAGCTACCATTTTCTGAAGGGTGATTTCAATCATTCTTAGTTGATTGAGGACGATTTTCACGTACAAGTTGTGCTGAAGATGTCTTATCCGAGTCAAAGTCAATGGCACAAAATTAACATTCCAGTAAATTGTCCACTGATCATCAACATCTATAAGCAGTAAAATGACAGCGGTTTCCAAAATCAAAGAAGATATTAGTAGGAAGAAGAAAGAGAAAGTGTAGTTCCTTTTGAGTTCTTGCCAAGAATAGTCAACTGGAGCATTGATGCTGTGCAATTGATCGTCAATTTTTTGGATATTCCGCATAAAAATCCGATTAGATTTCCGTTTATGAACAGTCTCTATAAATGTTATCACCACACAAGTGTAAGTGGCCAGCATTTGAGCCATGTCACTCATCGATTGCAAAAATCCATATGTGCTAAACATGATGTCGTCTATTGCAACGCGGTAAATTAATCCCCCGAGGATACACACGTTTAATATTAAACAAATTGGAAAATGTTTTTTGACTGGATCAATTCCCAAACACTGAAACAACCAGAAGAACCAACTGAACTTTGCCACTATCTTCATTTTACGTCCGACTCACTTGACCATCGCTAAACTAAAGAACGCAATTTCCTATTTTTGGACGTTATGCCAAGTATCGATAAATAAAAGTGTTTGCATAAGAAGTCAATGTAATTGTATATAATCAATATATCATAATAATTTAAGAGATATATTTTGATGTAGAGTAAACAGGATAAGTCAACTCACCTAAACTAATATCCGTCCACGTGTGATTTCAATTAACGTAATAATCAATTGTGTTAACTAGGGTTATTTTTAGTATTAGATTAATTGATAGTTATTTTCTATATAACAAATAGTTTATAAAAAAACCGTTATAGATTATTAAAAATATAGTAGTAGTATACAAATTTATTTATTTATTTATGCATATGAGTTGTTTTGTTGACACTATCGAGGAAGACACACAATTTCTTGCAGTCGTTGGAAGAACCTTTATTTTTGGTGAAATTCATTATTTTCAAACCGGTATTAATCCATTTTATTAAAAAACGAGGGTAAAATAATTTAATAAAAAATCAATTAAACCACTTTGTTTAAATTTACGAGTAGTCTATAAGAAAAATTTAAATTTCCATGTATTTTCATGTGTTATCAAAAGTCAGGTTTGACTTTGGTTTTTTTATTCAACCAAAACCATTGAGTTGTATTTCGTTATTTTTTTTTATTTGTATCAGAAATCGATGAGTATGAATAACAAAGTGATTTGTGGAAATTGATATACGAAAGAATGTAAATAATAGTAATTTGTACTACAGCTAATATCAGAGCCGAATTTATTTTAGTGTACGAAATAAAAAAAAACGGATTTATTACCAGAGAACGATTTTTTTACATAAAAATTCTTCAAAATCCACGAAAAACTTATTTTATACATTTTAGTTGCATAAAATTATAATATCAATTTTACTAAATACAAAACGGATTATTTCAATCTAAATATAAAGTTTCAATACAGACATATCGGATTCTCTTACAAATTGTTTAAATTTGACATTAAAAGCTACGTGATTTTTCCTATGTGCAAGAGAAACAAGATATAGCTTTCTCCATCTTCCCATGGAATTAGAAAAGGAATAAATAATCTATTCCCACGACATTCACGACGGAACTAGGGGTAGTCTCAACCTCAACCATCGAGTGTTAGACTTTACGTGACTGTTTGTTTTTCAGTGTATTAGTAGTCAGTTAATAGCACCTAGACCGGTTGTAAACGGATCCAGTCAATCCACCCATTTTATTTATTTGTTTGCGCCATTACTTATTTTTATAATTTGCTATGAATATTATTTCGCAATGTTATTGATATACACAAATTGAAAAATTTTTCACGATAGAAAAATATCCGCCCGGGATTTGATCCCGCGACCTCGAGGAGGATGTCCAGGGTGCTAACCACTAGGACACATAGGTAGAAAAGGAAAGATAATAATAAAGGAAAATAATGTGAGTGCTACAACTAAATTTTAAATTTCGTTTAAGAAAACTAATGTTCTATTTTAATTTTTGAGTTATTTAAAAATGCATTTTCTATTAAACACGGACCTGCTTTATCTTATCGTCCTAGTCGTATAAATAAATATTAAAAGTATTTGACGAAATCACAGTTGATTCAAAAGCCTATACAAATACCATGTATCTATTGATATCCACCTCTTTCCAATTTGCACTCCCAGTAAATACTCCCTCACTAAAACTTGCCTCGAATCGTTTCTTGGGTCTGTTTACTTGTCTTTTTCCTGTCAGTCGCGCTTCCGTTACTTTTGAACATTGGCTGCTGATTGCAGTTTAAATCCACAAACCTCAGAACTTCGTCATCCTGGTACAGAGCATAGACCTCCTCGTTATGTAGAATCCTCCATTCGCCATTATTGAATACCTGTCCAAATATTCGTCGTAGTATTTTCCGTTCTACTCGTTTTAGGCGCCTTCAAGAGGCTTTCCTTATGGTCCATGTTTTGCTGCCATATTAGGACGGGTTTTATAAACTTTTATTTATGTCGAAAAATTATTTTCTTGGGACTTTGAGCTTTTTCAAACCTTAACTAAGTTGTCCAGATATTGGCAGTTGAATGTGTGACGTCATCGACTCCGCTGTAATTCATTGTTTTGATTTTGTTTGAACTCGAAATGAGGACTAGACACATGTGTATTGCTATGTAGACTATATTGTACCGAATTTAACACTATTTCTTTAAAATTTCAATACGTTTTTTTACCAAATATGATGAATTTTGCGACATTTTGCCCATTTCGGCTCAGAATAACGGACATTTAGCATATTAGAGCCAAAGAATATTGTCTTGGGTTGTATTGATGGTATATAACTACTTTAAAAGTCTTTTGTCATAAATTTATCATTAATTTCCTTGCAAACAGCGGAGTCGATGACGTTTCCACTACTACTTCCACCACAGATCTGGATAACCTTATTGTTAAGTTAGCGTTGGGTTTTTATAGAGTAGTGTTATAGATTGTGAAAATGAAAAATTAATTCTTCAAATACGGATATGATAATGAAAGGTGAATTATTGCATCAACAATTAAAAAATGTAATAAAAAGCTATTTTATTTTTCGACTTTGATTAAACCAATTACAAAATCCAAGGTTATGAAAATATTTCTTTGAAATTTAATTAATCATGGAATATTAAGTTCAATAATGAAAATTTTCTAATTATTATTTTTAATTAAAAGCATTACTACTATATAACAAGCAGTTTTACATTTTATTTTTATAATTTTGAGAAATGACGTTTGTAAGAGCATTCTTTTTGCTGTTTTTGGCTAAAGTTATTTTAGCCGAAATAATAATCTCACCTTCTACGGATCCAAAGGTTCTTTCATTAATAGATGAAGCGATTGAAGCTGGAGTGATCAATGAGAAACCCAAATTTTATTATTCTGCTAAGAAAGAAGAGTCCGGTTCAACCACAACTTTCGAAATTGAAGTTCAAATGGGCATAGATCAACATATCATCTTAAATTTTGTGGAAACCCCAGGACAACAAACTGTTATAACAAAGACTGTTGTTCACGAAAGTCGGAAAAGAGTTAGAGTTGTTGTTTAAATAAAAAGAATTTTGCAATAAAATTTGAATAAAGAACTAAATTGCATTTTATTGTAAGGTATCCAAAATAATAATTCTCCTCGTGAATATTTATAACAAAATATTTTAATTTTTAGAGAAAAAAATAATAAATGCAAGTAATTCTATTCCAAAAGTTGTTTTTGGATTTTAGAATCTTTAATAATTTGTATGAAATATTGCGTTTGCTTGTTTTTGTCCTCAAACAATATCTGAAATACAGTCGACCACACTGGGACCGGCATAATTTGGTCCTATTAACCGATTGGTCCTTTTAAGCGATTGATCAATAAAAGCAATGATTTGATCTGTAGGTAAAGATTTTGAAATATGTGTGAGTATCTACATATGTAATTCATTCATATGTGCTTGGAAAAGTGTTTTTATTAAATAATAATTGTTCGATATTTGTTTATCTTGAAAAATTTAAAAATAATTCAATCGTCAGTGACGTGTACTTGTATTGTGTCTTGTCTCAACCAAACAAATTTGATCGTTAATTCTCAAACGGTAATAACGAACGTTAAGAGACGTAAATAAGAAAACGGAATGAATTCAGCAATCTTTTTAACAATTAAATATGATGAGTATGCAGTGATATACTGTGATATATTGATACCAAAAAATTTACAACAGAGAGACGCGTAAACTATTGCGGTGCCATCAAATCGTCAAACACAAACATATAAGGAGACGATTTTTTGCGGTTTTTTAAACTCTTTTCACTTTTTGAGTCGATTGAATAAGCGTAGGGCACATGGTCAAGATTGGTGAGAACGAAATTAAACAAAAGACTGAGTTGTCGTCACCTGCACTTGTCTTGCAACTCTTTTTAGTAGTGATCTTGGCCACAGAACGGTCCTATAAAGCGATGGGTTTGGTTCCATTAAGCGATGAATTTTGAATGTATTTATGTACGGCCGTTCCTAGGCATTTTGGCCCAATAAAGCGATTGTTCCTTTTAACCGTGGTCCTAATAAGCGTCGTCCACTGTATTACAAATATAAAATCGGTTTTCATGAATTAAAGCTCATAAATATGCTTGGTATGACAAAAACTCCTTTCATTAATGAAATACATTTGATTTTAGTTTTATAAATTTTAATTAATAGAGCTATTCCACAGATGAAATTGTTGATCTCTAAAATAGTATAGTTTGGCTTAAATTCGTCAAGCAGTTTGTTGGCCCGGTGCGTTATAGTCTAAAAAACCAGCTATGTCTGAAAATATAATCCGAGATTGTAAATTTATTAGCTGCTATATTATGTCCACGTATATATTGGTATCCAGAGATACACAACAAGCCCAACGGTAGTCGATAGTCGTTATTACTTAATTTAAATTCTTAAATTTGTTTTCGAATAATTCGTAATCAGGGTTTTTAGACTTTCAAAAATAGCTTCTGATTACCTGCTATGATATTGTGACACAATTTTTCGGAATTCTTGAAATATTTCGAGTTGTTTTACTACCTCCATCAATAGATTATTTAATAATGAGGGGTGCGTTTGTAGTATTGACTAATAAAACAGTTTTCGCTCTCTTTGGTTTCCAGTCTACTTAAACAGAAAACATTTTAGCTCCTGCATCTGATTCCATAAGCTAAGTTATTAATAAATGGAGTAATTAACCCAGTGGTACCTGGCTCTCACACAGTAGGCCCGGGTTAGATCCCGGTAAAAAAATAAAATAAAAAAACTAGTATTAGATAGACTTATCACTTCGACATTTATGGAAAGTCTAGGTCAAGAAAACGTTTTAACAAGTAGTATTTCTCTGAAAACGAGTATTGAAATTTAAAGAACTTATTCTTATTTTTTTTACTCGAAAATGGTATTTTAAAAAACAAAATTTATTAGACCAAATAATTAACGGATATTCATTTCAAGTTTATCACAAAAAAATATGTATATAAATTTATATCATAAAATTTAATAAAATTAAATTAAGTCAATTCTCGTAACTCCAAAGTTCTAAATATATTTTTAAGAAATTTTAGAAAAATACATAATAATACATTCCATTTTGCTAATACTATAAAAAAATCAATTTCGCACTACTTCGCCAAAGTTAGGTCTTGAACAAATTTAATTAACCAAAAACTGTAAATTTTTAATGATTATTATGATTGTTATTCCAGTTTCAAGTTCAAGTTTAATTGATTCCAGGAAATAAGTTAATTTATTATTATAATGTTCTGAGCTATAAAACACTTAATTATTGAATTGGAAAGTTATTATTAATATCGTATAAAAAGCAAAAAATTTTACAATATTTCACCAAGGTCGTTTAAGCACTTTATTGCTTTTGGGCAGCATTTGTGAATGACTTCTAACCAGGGAACCTCCTTTCCGGACAATCGTTTAAAATGTGAGCGATAGTTTGCTCAGGGAATTCACAGCTGCATGACGCGTCGATCTTGGAAACCCCACTTGTGAAGCAGGTGATTGCAGCAACCTTGACCCGTTCTGAACCTATTTAAGATTGGCCATGATTTACTTGGAAGATTAAAACCAGGCACTTCCTCTCAGGGATCAGAGATAATTTCGTCGTTGAAAGGACGATCATATATCCATAACTGTCTCCATTTTTCCAAGTCGTCTTAGTCAGGATCCAAATTATAGAATATAGATTTCCTGGATTTCAATCGAACGCGGGGTGAATTACTGAGTTCATAAAACAGCAGGGATTGATGATCATCCTTAAACTTGTTGAAGGTTTTACTGCCGATCATTTCTCGTATTATTTGAGGTGGAGTCAATTGATATCTGTCGAGCGGACATAACCAGAGACAATTCGCGTGGATTTGTTTAATTGAATGGTATGAGCACAACTGGAATGTTTAAAGTCAAACTTAAGGGCAAAAAAAGGTAATTTGATGGCATTACTTGGGAAGGGTATGGTGGGATATAGTTACATTAAGGGGAAGGATTACATTCATGCGTCATTTATAAATATTGTTGCAAATTCCTTTGTTCTTTCAGATCAATTGAATAAAGTGAAACACGAGTCTCTTCCGATAACGTATTGCACATTTATTAAAAGCTATAAAAACAATACAATTAGTCAAAATAATATATAAAATTGACAATTGATCTCACATTTGCTGTTCGAACACAAGAATTTACAACAGAAATAGAACTTATTACATGGCAAATTTGGCCTTTTTTACAATTAATATTATTTTCGTTGTCCCATTATCTGTCCTCAATCTGCCGGCCCAGTACAAATCCAATTGAAGTTCAATTTGAGGACCATTAAATGTAAAAATATGTAAACTTGGCTTTGGGAGCGAATTTAATTAAATTTAATTAAAAACACCGGTTTTTCCAAACACAGTTTATTTTATTAAATTTAAAAAAATTAATAATTTTACAAAAACACTTTTGATGAGAGACTCGTCAGCAAAGATTTATGAACAAAGTGTGTAACAAGAAGGGCGAAGATCTGTTGTCTAATGGAGTACTTATAGCTGGTTACTTTGGACGCTCTGAAGGGGATGATTCTAGAGATTTGTCCAGTTTTCCAAAATGTTCTCCAGAGAAGTCATCAAGTTCACTATTGTAGATAAAGTTGATTGTTTCCAAAATAGTTGCTGCATTTTAATTAATTATTTTCATCTCTTTGAAAGACGAGACTATTAATTTAAGGTCAGAGAGTTCATTAACAATTTCACTATTGGATTTATAACTGTCACAAGAAATGTAAATTATTTCATAAAATTTTAATTAATTTGATTATCTATTATTCTTCTAAAAAGTATTAAGTTGAATCTTCACCGACAATGATTCGCTAACTGCAATAACCTATAGCTGTATACATAAAAATTCCATCGTTGGTTTAATGAGACCGTTGCATCGAAGCTGAACATCAATAATATACACCCCCAACCAGCGCAACGATCTCGACGTGACGACTCAGGGCCAGGCGATCCTGATTGAGGAACGCCTTTACCTCAATTAGGATCGCCTGGCCCCACTAAATAGTATTTAAATTAAGATTTGGTTTTTCAAATGATTAAACATAAAATGAAAAGCTTTTTTAAAAATACAAGATAAATGGTAAATGTCCAAATCTTATTTCTGGATAGCTAAGTTTTTAATGTACTTTCATCAGTTTCTGTTATATTTTTGAAAATATTTTGTGTGGGCATAAATCCAATAATAATAACCATGTAGGTGGTTATTGATCCAAACATCTAAAATATAAAATAAAATCAGTGACCAAATAAATTAATTTTGAACAACTTTACCGTCTGAAGAAGATCGTAATTGATAACGAAAAAACTCATTCCTGTTAAACAGAAGGGTAACTGCATTATTTGAAGGGAGGTTTGAAAAATCTGTAAAAGTACAGATGTTAAATAACATTCCTATTTAAGTAAATCAAACAAACCAATCTCCCAGTTCTTTTATCAAGAACACTTCTCCGTATAGAATGAACCTTTTGACCAATAATTGAACAAGAGCTTTGAAGGTTTTGACCGGAATAGAAAAGAATTAATACCGATATCGCAGGAGGAATGATGCATAGAAACGACTCTGAAACAAATAGAAATTAAATTAGATATAAACAAGAAATGATATTTAAAATACGAGTTTATAATACTTACGTAAAGCATAAGGGTTATCATCAAATATAAAATTGCCATAGATCCAGTACAAATCAATAGTAATACAAATAAAAAAGTTAACCATAATCGTGAGAATAAAAATAGAATGTCTTTTATTGAGATAATCAGAAATTTTCCACAATAGCCTATGGAGCCTTTTAAGATCTTTCAATTTTCTAAATAGCATTGGATCAAATTGTGACACGATTTTATTTTCTTGAGTGTACTTTTCCAAATCTGCAGCTTCTTCTGACCAAAGTTTGATTCGAGAAGACAAATAATCCACACAAAAAACGTATTGCAGTATGTGCATTCGACAAGCGAAAAAGGAAGCTAGTCGAGCAATCCAGTGACGTTGCCATTCCTGGGCCTTAGAAACAGTGGCAATAATGAAAATTTCCACAATAATTGGTGCAATGTGGATTACAGCGGCTTCCAAAAGAACGCGGTTGATCAAATTTTCATTTTCAGTATTAAGAAGAGGTCCTTGGATTAATTGACTTTCAACCAATTTCACTAGACTCCATAGTTTCAAATCATATCGCACTTTGAAATAGGTTTCGTATAAAAGAACAATGTGACAAGCTATTGGAAAAACTAATTGCGAAATATCGATTGTTGTGGAAATTGCTCCCGTGTTAGAGAAAACGTCGTCTATAAATAAAAATACCAAAACTAAAATAATTAACAAATAACTAAGGATCAAAACGTTCCAGAGCACCAATAATTTACTAATTGGTTTTATCTTAGGATGAAAGAGAGACACTCCAGATATATTAAACACCAATTGAAGTTTGCTATAGAACTTTAATAAAGACATTTTCGGCAGGAAACCATCCTCGCCGTCTTTTATAGTCCACAAAAATAGTGACAAATGGATAACATTAGTCATCTTTACAAGTAATAATATTTTCACACCAAATTCAATTGCAGAAAGTAGTTGCTAATTGTAGGCAATTTATTACTATTCACGAATAATGGTCGCATTATCTATAGCGGTGCTGTCCTTTGGCATAAACTGTATGAAAATCACCAAATATGTGGTTATGGCTGATATTATCTGAAAAACATAGAAAAGGAAACTGTAAAATGACTAACCATTAAAACTAATAAGATAATAATGATAAATATTTTTTTAATAATTCACGTTAAATAACATATTTCAAAAACTTAATCACGATGTTGTTAGATGCTTGTATTTCTTAATTGTGATTATGTTTGGATTGAATCCCCGGAAAGAATTTAAGAACTATAAGGTTGGCTAACATAGTGCTGCCACCTAGAAGCACAACATGGTAATTTCGTACAAAAGCTAACTGTCTTTAGCATCTTTGACTGTGTCTCTGACCTTCTTTTCGTTTTAAATGTATTGTGACTGGAAATTTCCGAATTGACACGTTCGCCAATTAGTGGAAAATTTCAAAACTCAAATGACAAGTGAATTAAATTTCAAATGGAAACTTATTCTTCAAAATACTGTGAATATAGAATCCGAAAGATGTTTCATTAATAAAATAATGGCAGTTATCAGATTTTATAGTGAACCTTCTTAAAATTTAAGTTTTACCAAAATTTTAATTTAAATCCATTTATTTGATTTATTATTGGTTTTGTGTACAAATATAATTTAAATTCAAGTAAAATTCCATTAATTATTTTACCGTGTCTTTTGAGACGGTTTATCACTATTGTAAAATCAGACACAACAATAATAACTGAATTAAGAATTGATCACAATAAACCAGATCTCTTTATTTACGACCATAAATCTAATGAAAATACTTTGGTTGAAATTAATATTACTAACAAAAAGTTGGGACTGTGCCAGTCCTGTTAACATGGGATGTATAAGTGACCAATTACCACAACAAGATTGGGGATTGACAAAGGATTGGATAATAATTACGAAAGACCATGCGAAAGCATTTTTATTGGTTTTAGAAAAGATCGAATCGACAAAAAATATGGTAGATGATCTACTTTAAGGTTTGGATTGTTGGAAACACTTGAAAAAAAAAACGAAAAAATCGATTTCAAATGAGAATTGATTAAAATACTTAGATATTTTGGTTTGCTTAAGCAATAAGTCTGCCTCTGTGGTCCAGCGGAATACACTCCTCGAGGTCAAACCTCGGACGGATATTTTTCTAACGCGAATAAATTTCCATTTGTGCATATCAATAACATTGCGAAATAATATTCATAACAAATTATAAGTAATTTCGCAAAAAAATAAATAAAATGGGCGAATTGACTGGATCCGTTTACAACTGGTCTAGGTGCTATTTATTGAATAATAATACACTGAAAACTAATAGTCATGNGTCTGCTTGAGGTTGAGACTACCCCCAGTTCCGTAAT
>JXOV01015204.1:523-17863 GCA_001014945.1 Clogmia albipunctata
TTTTACAATCTCAACAATTAATTTAAATTCCGTTTGATAAAAATTAAACTGTCACTAAACGCACAGCCTCTTCATAATAATATACGAATAAATTAATATAATGTCATTATCTTTATTTCATTAATATATTTTTACTTGTGTATAAACGATTTAATCCACTTCAGGGCCTTTGGAACATCGGCATAGACATCAGCTGCTTGTTCTGTTTTGTTATTGGTGCCCCACGAGACAATTCCATACAGTTTTTTGTCTTTCTCTGCTATGATTGGTCCACCTGAGTCCCCATGGAACGTTTTCCTATAGGATCCTGGCATAATAGCGCACCAAGACTGTTCTGTGACTATGTCGTCGGGGTAATGTTCTTGGCATTTTTCATTAGAAATCTTCAATAGAGACACTTTTTGCAAATGAATACTCGAAAAATTGTCCATGGTTTGACCCCATCCTGCAGCCTGTACTATATCACCGTCCTGAAGCTTATCGTGAGGACCTGGCAAAACTGCTGGCTTCTTTTTCGAGCTGTATTTGATTTTCTTTTTTAGTTGCATCATACAGTAATCATAAATTATTTGTAAGTCATCGTATTTAGGGTGAATTGTATAGTTTTGGACTGGAATCACTTCTCCACCAGTATTGAATTCTGTACTACCCACTCGAACAAACAATGACTGTATTTCTCTAAATATGAAACAAAATCAATATAAACCTATTGAATAAAGGCATAACTTACCCGTTTTTACACACATGAGCAGCAGTCAAAATGTTCTTTGGTCCCACGATCACTCCACCAGCTATTGGATTTAGATGGTTTTTACGAAAAGGAGATTCTCCCGCTATAAAAGCTGTGAACGGAAATTCTTCAATTCTAGCTTTATTCCCTCCTATAATACGAAATTGGGCATTTACCCAGCCCAGTGCCAAAATTGTCAGAAATTCTACTGCCAACTTCATTCTGGAAAACGAAATTTGAGAGATATTTTATATTTCGCAAACTGTACACGATAAATATGCAAATAACTAGCTATATAAGTTAATCTAATGAAAAACAATTTTTATTGAAAATATTTTTTATTAATTAATTAAATTTAATAATTAAATATATAAATGAAATGAATGTGTAAAATTAACCATGATACTTAATATTAGTTATGAAAGATTTATCCTGAAACAATAAGTTTCCAAAAGTTTATGTTAGAATTTAAAACCATTTTGTTAAAAATCACATATTTCGTTATTTATTTTTTATTATTTATGATGAAAATTTGTAATTTAACAATTATTTTTATTTATGAATCATTATTAATATAAGTTTTTGAATATTGATGTTCTTCAAAACACATTACAATAATTTTTTATGGAGTTTAGTTACATAAAATTTGTTATATCAAAGTCATTTTTATAACACAAGTGCCTTAAAGAATACTTTAAATTACTATTGCTTTTTCTTTGTTATTAAAGTGTGACCTCCGTGAAAGAAATCCATCAAATTTATATGTATGTCAGTTTTGTTTTGTGTGGATTTAACTGTATTTGTTTGTGTGGGTTAAGTGAATGTTTTATGGAATGGTTTTAATTTATGTAGTACTAATTCAATTGTTTTCGGTCTATTTAATTTAAAACATCCGTTAACGGATGATATTTCCTATATGTAAGTAAGAGAAACAAGATATAGCTTTCTCCATCTTCTATAGATATTAGAAATAGAAAGAAAAAAATGTGAGGGAGAGAACAAAAGTTTAAATTTGATTTTAGGAAAACGAATGTTCTCCTTTAATTTCGTTAAAAAAAGATAAAAATCTTATATAAAACACTGTCGATAAGCATTAATAAACATACTCGATACGCTCGTGGCTTTAAAAAACCCTAGTGTTTAATAATGCTTTATCTGTTCGACCTTGTTGTATAATTAACTAATAAAAGATAAGAATATGTTCTATGATAAGAAAGAACAGATTAACAAACAGAAGAATAATTTTAAGGCTGTCCTACAATCAATCGGCGTACTATAGAGTTACCCAAATTTTTGAAAAAATATGTTTTATTTTACAACACTGTTTGATTTAAATCAATTTACTTGATGTAGCCATGCTTGGATGTGGTCACTAGTTTAAAAAATTATCTTTCTGAAAATATGCAAAAAGGCCATTTTTGTGTCGACATTTTACCAATTTGACACACAATTCAGCACAGTGGCTGTTTTTTCAAGTCTAAATACTGAAAATAGTTGTACTGAATCATTATCTAGAGAATATAGAAGATGAAACATCACTTTCTAGTGTCAAGTGTTATTAGCACTCTGAATTTTGGTTCTGTTAATACTTATTTTTGAGTTTTGCCACCTTATACTCCATACGAACTGTTTTTGGAGCACTTGGACATTACACAACCAAAATCGACGTGAAACGAATCAAAATTGCTCGTCTGATTTGGATATAATTTTAACTATACAGTTTGAGATAATGTTTATATTCCTTTTGGAATATTAGCGCCTTTTGGCTCGAAGGCGGATTTATTGCGGGACAGCCTTAGTATGTACTTTTTTGTCTAAATCACAGCAGCGAAAGAAAAGAATATATGACTTACGCATTTCATCTCTCTTGATCCTCAACAATTTTTATGTAAAAATTCTGATTCTTATCTCCAATATAAATGGAAGTCAGAGAAAAACAGGAAGATTCAAAAATTTAATGAGGGAAGTACTCGTAGTAACAATATGAATTATTATCTAATAGGAAGTTTATATTTAATTTATTACAACACAAAATAACGGGCTAGAAGAAGTGCGGTACTAAAAAGGGATTCTACGATATGACTGAACTCCCCAATCGTTAACAAAATACCTTCACACTTTAGCATAATAATATTATTACGTATGACCCGAAAATATCAAACTAACTGTACATACAATATAAATAAAATCGATCCCCTCCATTAAAGTGGGAATGGTAACTCAAAAACACTTAAATCCTATCCTGTCATAATAATAATAATAATAATATTAATCACACGAAGATTCTTGCCCAATGCGTCTCTATACATCGTCTTCGTTGGCAGCCTCCCTTTCTTTTGCCTATTGGAACATTGTTGAAGACACGTCCTAGGTTCATTTTCAAAACGTGGTCTAGCTAGAACAGTGTTATATCTGGTTGTATACACCCCGTCGTCTATCTGTAGGGGACTAAATATCTTTCTAAGGATTTTTGTTTTGAAAATCTTTAGTTGGTTTGCGTTGTGTTCTTTGAAAATCCATAATTTGCAACCCATAGGTAAGTTTGACCTGATTATAAATTTATAAAGCCTCACTTTGATTTCTATGAACAGAAGCTGAGACTTATGAGAACAGTATCAGATTTACGTATGTCTGGATTATATCCAATACTTCTGACTCTACTGATTCGAAACAGCAGTGGCGATGTTCGGGAGCAGTACTCTTACTGTCAATGTGCACATATATTTAGCCTTGCTATCATATACGCTGTTTCAAGGCAATTTTTTAAAATTTTGGTGAAAGACTTCTTAAGACCGTATATACGTACATTTCTACTTACTTATGGTAATTTAACAATATAGAAATGAGCAGAAATGTGGATAAACACAGGGAGTTTGGTATAATGAAAAACCAGATTAGTGTTATAAAAAGCTTCTATTACTAAGTCTTTAGTCTTAACTATGATCATCTTAAATATATTAATTAATATTTAAATAAAAAATATAACAGTTAAATCTTAATTTCATTAATATATTTTTAATTGTGTATAAACGATTTTATCCACTTCAGGGCCTTTTGAACATCAGCATAGACATCAGCTGCCTGTTCTGTTTTGTTATTGGTGCCCCACGAGACAATTCCGTACAGTTTTTTGTCTTTCTCTGCTATGATTGGTCCACCTGAGTCCCCATGGAACGTTTTCCTATAGGATCCTGGCATAATAGCGCACCAAGACTGTTCTGTGACTATGTCGTCGGGGTAATGCTCTTGACATTTTTCATTAGAAATCTTCAATAAAGACACTTTCTGCAGATGATTACTTGTAAAATTGACCATGGTTTGACCCCATCCTGCAGCAAGCACCATATCACCGTCATTCAGCTTATCGTGAGGACCTGGCAAAATTGCTGGCCTCTTTTTCGAAGTATATTTGATATTCTTTTTAAGTTGCATCATACAATAATCGTTAATCAAGTATCTGCCAATGTACTTGGGGTGAATTGTATAGTTTTGGACTGGAATCACTTCACCACCAGTTCTACTATGTGTACTACCCACTCGAACGACCAATCCCTGTTTCCTTCTAGATATGAAACACAATCAATAAAAAACTATAGAATAAAACTACAACTTACCCCAATCTACAGACATGAGCAGCAGTTAAAATGTTCTTTGGTCCCACGATCACTCCAGCAGCTAATGGATATAGATCGTTCTTGCAAAAAGGTGCCGCAACCAAGGCACTGAAAGGAAATTCTTCAATGTTGGCTCGCTCCCCGCCTATAATGCGAAGTTGGGCATTTGCCCAGCCCAGTGCAAAAACTGTCAGAAATGTAACTGCAAACTTCATTCTTGAAAATAAAACTTAAATAATGTTTTGCGAGATCTTTTATAATTTTCCATACACAACTTTTTTCGAATTATATAAGTTTCTTGGAAGAAAAACGGATTTTTATTGAAAATATTATTATTATTTAATTAAATTGGGTAATTAAATGTATGTATTAAATTATATGTAATATAATCAATTAACCTGGATACTTAAAATTATTGATGGTATATATTTCCTGAAACTAGAATTATCAAAACTTTTAATACTTTTTTTATTAAAAATTAATAAATGTTATCTTAAAACAGTTATTTATTAAACAACCTCGATAACATTGCATTATTAAACAAAAGGGTTGTTTTAAGCCACGAGCGTAGCGAGTGTTAATAATGCTTATCGACCGTGTTTTATACACAATTTTATGCGTTTTTAAATAAATTAACATAAAACATAAAACTTAAAATAATTCTCCGAATTTCTGAAAAATGTATTTTTCTCTATTCCTGCCTTAGTTGCTTATAAATTACATCGAATATAATGTGAGAAAAAGACAGAGCATAATTGTATTTGAATAAATTCAAATAACTAGTGCAACTGTTTCACAATTTTGTTTGACATCATTGCAGCGATCATTTACTTTAGAGAAACTTTATTAGTAATCGCTTTGAATTTCTCCGGTACAAAGTCTAATATTTGGGTAATAGTTTTCAATGATGTTTTGTTTCTATTTCATACCAAATGTTGATTCGGAACAGAGTTTTTAAATATAAAAATCCATATCTATCATCTCAGAGTACGGGTAATGTTCGTCAAAGATCGTCAATATTTTACAGTAAAACCTCCACCATTATCTTATAAATTGATGAATTTTGTTTGCGGAGGTACGCACACTTTAATAATAAAAAACCACTAGTGCTTTAAATAATTCTTATGCGATAAAAACGAATTAAACAGTGTCATAATATCAATTTTAAGCAACAAAAATGCATAAAACCTTTAGTTAATAAGACTCATCTATCGAATCCAGATTTATCATTTAAAATTGATAATTACCAAGTTGTTGTTTCAATTGTTTATTTTAATTTTGTATTTAGTTAAGTTCAAAATCTTACTCTACTAACTGTCCATCTATATAACTTATAACCTATTCCTTATATTGTGTTTGACTTTTACTGCCCTCGTGAGCGGTTGTCGAAAGGCGGGTCGTTTGCACATATATCCAGTCCAATACCGTTCTTAATACAATAGATAGGGACAACACTTACCTAGAAACGGTCAAATGGGACTTCCCCCACTGGTTCTTCCTAGACACTACGCTTTCTGATTGTCACTTGTTTAGACCAATGCAAAGTCAGAAGTTCGACCAATTTAGGACTTAGAACCAAACCGACCAATTTTTTTCTTAAAAGAATCTATGAAATGCTAAAAATATGAGGAAGAGTGGTGCCTAGCGATGGATAATGCTTCGAATATTAAATTTCTAGCCATTTTTCCGCACAAATCATTAATTTTCTAGAAAAATGCATATGAACTATTTAGTAGATCTGATTACTCGTATAAAAAAACTAATAAATTTAACTTCAAAAGGATGATCTCTTGAAAGATTGTAGTTTGAAAATATGTTTATTATTTTTTTATTTGCATTTAAATATTTGGAAAACGAGTTGATATTGTATCATTTCCAAAACGCCAAAAAAAATTCTTTAATGAAGAAATTCTCAATTTATCATTTCGAATTGTGTCAGGCATGGTCTGCTGTCAGATTTGATTTTGGTCGCACAATTACTCCACCGCCGCGTATTGCTACAGGGTTGTTCGGCAATTTTGGAAAAATATACAAAATTATTCAACAAATTTTACCATAAGGCAAACCGATAATAGAAGATTTATATATTAGACTTCACTTAAGACAATTGGTTTGTAATAAAGATAAATTTTAATATTTTAAACAAATTATTTTTTTTGTTAATTTTATAATTCAAAATAAAATTTATCTAAAATTTTAATCTGATACATTGAAATGGCATAATAGAAAGTAGGTCTATTATTTCATTCAAACGAAAGAGATTTGATTTTATTTTGAGGATCACTTTAATTGCGCAAACGTTCTTTTTGTTGTTAAAAAAACAAATTAAAAATAAATGCACAGTAAACACAATTTCACATAATTTTTTTTTACTATTTCTAGAGTTTCATGTTTAGAAAGTTTTAATTAGTTGAAAACTAATTATAAACAATCTATGGTGAAAATAGACTGTTGCAAAATCTGGAATTTAATATTTGGTTATAAAATCAGTTTCCTATAAATTAGGGTGAAATGCGGTTATTTATGAAATATTATGAATAATATTAATGAAATTTGTGAAAAGAATATTAATTCAGGAAAACACAATATTTAATTAAAATCATATTTAGAATAGCGAAAACTTATATTTTTAATTAAACCATTTTTTCTGACGTCTGTGTTTATTATTCAAATAGTAATTTCTATCACAAAAGTTATTTATTTAATAAGAGAACGAGTGTGAGGACTCCAGTCATAGTTAACTTTTCATCCGAGCAAGACATGATTTTTTATACTTCTCTTTAAAACATATTAAAAAATGATTTTTAAATAATTTATCGTATAACAAAACCAAGGCCAATAAATTGGGATTTTTTCATGAAATGAATCCTAAATTTTAAAATAAATTTGTTCGTAGTTTATAAATCTTTGTCCCTTGTAGAAAAAAACCCTTATTTTCTCTAGTGAAACCTTGGTTCCTGCATACAAGGCGAACCGTGTCACTTATAGCTTGTTGTCGGAGCGGAAATGACTAGAGAGCAAAGGTCTTGGATGACGGGCCGGACCTGCCACATTTGTGTCACAATAGACAAGACAGTGCAATATATTAAGTATGTAGGAAATAATAAACGGAGTGCTTAACAAAAGAGTTATCAATGAACAATGGATAAAGTAAGTTCTAGAGGCACGATAGCAAAATATAAAGAATTGACGGTATAACTTTAAAAAAAAACCCTAGGGCGCAAATAAATATGTATTTATAATTGTGTTAGATGTTTTTATTACTTTGATAATTAGCATTAACAATTTATTTAAATTCATGAATAAATAGTTCGTGGGACTTTATAATAAGATCTGTGTTTGGTTTACCATAGTAAAATTTCCTTAACGTAATCAATAAGTATTGTATAAAAATATCGGAGGGTAAAGATAAAATGGCATATAAAAAGGCACAGTTTATGTACACTCACAAATTTTCTTGCCATACATGTCATGTAATACATAAAATGATCTGAGGGTACCAAAATCATTAAATTAAAAATTGATTTGAATTTTCTAAAAATTGATTTTATAATAACAAAATAATTCATTAAAAAGAATCACATTTTTAAGTAATTTCATAAAAATTTAATGAAAAATTAACCAAACAAGAAAAAAATAAAAAAACGAAAATTGAAGTATCGAACCTATATCCTCATTTTAAATTATCATGAATANTTAAAAATTGATTTGAATTTTCTAAAAATTGATTTTATAATAACAAAATAATTCATTAAAAAGAATCACATTTTTAAGTAATTTCATAAAAATTTAATGAAAAATTAACCAAACAAGAAAAAAATAAAAAAACGAAAATTGAAGTATCGAACCTATATCCTCATTTTAAATTATCATGAATATACGACATAAGCTATTTAAATCACTAAAAAAAGTGTTTAATCGTGATCTTTATTTTTTGAATGATTAATATTTTCATTTGTTTTTAAGTGACAAATATAGAGTAGGTATACAAAATTTATACTTTTACGAATTTTTTGTTTGTTTGTAAAAAATAATAGATAATCTCAATCAATAAAGTTAAAGATTGCTTACTAAAATAAAATATACTGAAATTATAGAAGCAGTTACCAAAACTGTGCTCAATTTTTAGAAAACCCTGTGTAAGAGTTTTTATTGTTATGAACTTGTGCCAATTATTATGAAAAATAATTTGAAAAAACTGGGACAAATACGATTGTACTCATTTAAAAGCAGACGTCAATATAATAAATTACTTTTTGTTCATATTTTATATCTATTGTTATATATTTATTAAAGCGAAATTATTTGTGATTTAATTATTGACCTCAACTGTTGTTTTCGCACATAAACAATTCTAATAAATGATTATGGTTTAATAATGGAAACGCATGCGTTTGGTTTCATAACCTATTTACTGAGAAAAATATCAGAAAATTAAATGTTTATGACTTTTGCGTCCTGTTCGCAATTTAATTAATGATCGTCTTTTGTCAATAAAAGAATATATTAAATATTAAGGAATTTAATATGCAATAAAAACGAATGCGTATTTGATATCACTATTTTTGCGTTAGTTTACTGTTTAATACTTTTTTCATTGTCCTATTTCATTCATATTGAATCGTAAAGTGCATAAAATAGTAAATTCGTATTTTTATCAGAATGGAAACCTATTTCATCACTTCCGCAAACATACTTAAAACATTGTTTCTCTTTCCTGATCTCCATTTGGCATGAAAAAGCTTTTAAGGTTCGCTTTACTGCTTTGTCTCATAATTTGCATGCGGTATGCAAATATGAGGTTTGTTGTGTGTTTCAATGGGAACTATTGAGTATTTGTACCATTGTTATGAAAACAGAAATCATTGATTTTGAGTTACTTTACAATAGTACAAATTTGCATGAAATAACTGTTGTTTTAAATTAAAGAGTTATTTAAATTGTGGTTTATTTTCTTAACTTAATGAAAGGTGTCTTCCGTTTTAGCAAACATTGTCTATAAGAAATTTTCCAAACTTTCTCTTGAAGCTTTCCGTTGAAATTCGTGATAATCACCAGAATAATTGCGTTGCAAATCATTGCAAATCCTACTTTCTACTTTGAATTACTTTTGTGTCAGTGTGAAAAACAACATATTTAAGTGTTCCAAACTTTTTGGTCTTTAAGAATATGAAATCCTTAAATTATATCAGAAGATTTATTACGCATTTATTTAGATTTATTATCTTGTAGACCAACAAGTAGCAAAACGAAGAAGTACAATCGTGACGTGAAGAAAACCAATTTGGAGAAGAAGGAAAATATTACATGAATTATGTTGGATAAGGAAATCTTCGTCTCGTGAATGTAAATACCACAAATTCAGGACCTAAGAAATTCAAGAATTAAGAAACATTCTAGAACTCTTTAAGAAGATATTTTTAGAAATATATTTCTGCGATTTACCTATTTCTAAAAATCGAAATTTTATTCGAGGTTCCTTGCTGCTTGAAAGCATATTACAACAGCAAAGATTTTAAGAATCAAAATTAGTTAAAACATAAATCGTTAATATAAATGGAGTACCGTGAACTCTTCAATGAAATTTTAAACTATAAAAAATACTCTATATTGTGACGGGTACATATCCAATGACAGTTTTTGCAGCGACTTCTTTCCGGCTCTATTCGATCCCCGTTGTTTCTCTTCAGGCCCCCTCGACTGGGAATGAGTCGATTTAACGTGCTGATTTAACTGTTATTATTTAGACTATTCTCAGCCATAAATAAATTAACACCTTAGTGTCCGTCGTGAGATTAATTCACACGAACACACACACAGTACTTTTGACTAAATTGATTAAATCCTTTTTCAGAAACCAATTAAGATTACTCTATCATCGTTGATTGAGAAAATCGGCGACTGAAAAGATAACGCATTCCGGTGAAATGTCTTTCCCGTAAGTATATATTTCTATTAATATTAATAAATAATTACAATTTATTAAATATCTCTACAGAAATACAAATAATTAGTCATTATTAATAACTATAAATAATAAAGAAAATTTCAAGAATTAGAAAGGACTCTATATGTAAAATATTTACTTAAATTATGTGTTGCAAAATAATAATTAAACACCGGTTAAAAAATCAAATCAAAACTGGACCGTGTTTTGAACCACTAAAAACTAACATTATCTGAATTGAGTCATTGTGACTCCACTTATAGTGATCGGATACAATGGCCATGCAACCGAGTTTTTACAATTTAACGCTTATATTGATATGACAACAAGATGGAAGCAAATTCGCTCTTAGCCCATCCATGATTGACTATGAGTCTCACAAAAAGTAATTGATATTAAAATGTTTTGCATTTTTTTAGTGATTAGTGAAAACTTAAAAAAATATTTATTTGCTATGGACGAACTAACCGTGTCTAATTTTGGTTTTAAGTTCTTTTTTTCATAATATATCTTTATAATACTTCCCTATGTTAAATTAACACAGTATGAATATATTTATAAGAATTAGTATGATTTTGTTAATTTTCCTCAAAAACGTTGGGTCAACTTCCTTTCAATATCAAATTTTATTTATTTAAAAATTATTTATCTTTTCTTTGACCATACATTTATATAAAATAAAAAAAAATAAATTACATTAATACAGACATGTTTAAAGAAATGTTTATCATAAATGACCTTATCTTAAAAACAGTGTGGTTGATTACCTATAATAATTATAATTTTCCCACTACATTCCTGAACGGAACTTGGGGTAGTCTCAACCTCAACCATCGGGTGTTAGACTTCTCATGACTCTTTATTTTCAGTGTATTAGTAGTCAATTAATAGCACCTAAGACCGGTTGTAAACGGATCCAGTCAATCCGCCCATTTCATTTATTTGTTTACGCCATCACAAATTTAGAATTCGCTATGAATATTATTTCGCAATGTTATTGATATACACAAATGGCTTCAAAAAGTATAAAAGAAGAAAGAAAAATAAAATATAAAATTTAATGTATTAACACATATAACGTCCTTCTGCAAGTCTCATCCCGGCAAGAGTAAAAGCTTTGTCCTGATCATCTGTTATATATTATGATACTAATGATGATTCTCTCATTTATCCCACGTCCCCTCAAAGACACAGGCAAATTATTGTAAAGAATCCTGCTTTGAATCACGAGGGTTTTACGTCTTCAGTTTTGAAATTTTCAATTATAAACTTACCTCGTGAATCAAGCAGTAATCTATTAGACAACTTCTTTAGCAACAACAACAATGACCTATAGATAAACAATTGATTGACATTCACAAACAGAGGTCGGGAATGCACAAAACCATGAGCAAAATCTAATGTTCTCAATAAAAACTTTTGACAAAATATGAGTCTGCACATGTTTTGCCTTGATGCACTTCCCCATATACGAACACAATAATTAATAACACCAGTCACCAACGAATGATATGCAGAGAGGAGTAAGGTTTTCGAACATACATTACGCAATCTAAACAAAGCCCGATTAGCACATGTCTTCATCAGTTGAATCTGCGAGTTCCAACTCAGTTGGTTGCCAACAACAACACGCAGATATTTTTGTTCTGTTACTTTTGTAGCTTCCCAACCAGACTTACTTCCATTTACAGAAATGTTAATCATCAGTAGAAAATTTTGATCTGATCAAAAGATCATAAGTCTTGATTTATTAATGATTTTCAGATTCAATGACTTACAGCAATCAGATAATAAATCCAAATGACATTGTAATCTATTGAATGGGTTGGGTCCCCCACATATCAATATTATATCATCTGCATATACTATAACTTTGGAATTAAGTTTTTACTGGATTTGACTATTTCGATTGTTGAAGGTTCCGGTAATATTATTTTTGAAAGTGTATTTAATTTAATATTAATTACAGAACGTTGCTTGTGAAAACGGGTAATGAATTACGAAAGGAAAAATCTAGGGCTCGAATCTTGGCACTCTATTCCAAATTTGGAAAATCTTAAATTTTACTTTTCTTCAAGATAAATATCAGTTCCTTTTTAAAATGAAAATCAAATTTACTCTAAAACAAATGTGCAGAGGAAATCATTGACAGGAAAATTCACAACGTATAACAAATTTCTCTTGATCCATAGACTGGAAGTAATTTAGAGGAATTGTAGAAAGAATACATGAAAAAAATTATGAAATCATTTTTTTTTTCGTATCAGAACTGTCAAAAAAATTCCAAATATTTATTGGGAAGAGTTCTTTAAAAAATTTAGAGAATTTTAAAGAAAATACTTTATGATATATTATTAAATGAAATAGACATACTTATTCTCAAAATTACTATTTTATGTATAACATAAAAGCCTCAGCATAAAAGTCACACATAATTTCTATAAAATTCAGAATCTCTGTGTTTGAAATACATTGTATGAACATAAAATAATCATTAAAGGGCTGTAATTGTTCGGTTTGATAGTTTCAATAATTGTTATACATTGATGGTGAAATCGTAACTTCCGATAGTAATTCTACAAAATTAATGAACTCAAATACAATGATGTCTTAAGTGCCAAAACTATTTTGCAGTCCCATAAATCATCAAATATTTCAAATTTAATTAGAATACAACTTTTTATTACGAGTTATATACTTAAGCGGAATAAAATCAACATTTAATGAAAAATATGTTGAAATTAATTACGATTAATATGAAATTTGCATTGAAAAACTAAAAAAAATCATGAACATAGTTTGGAACATCATATTTAACATAATTTTATTTTTTTACCAGAATTTAATGCTCTTCATCAAAATGAAGTGGTATAAAATTTGTTAATTTGTACAAAATTAAAATCAATCTTATTTTGAGCTTGTTTTGAACTAATCAACTCTTTTTCGGTGTATTGGAATTTAAAACAAATTCTGTGGTATTTATCTCGTTTTTAGTTACGTATATTATTCAACGAAAAGTTGAAGTACTAGTATATCAAAGTTCAGTTTAATTTCATAGTATAATAATTTTTAATTATATGCGTACAAAATATATTCCATATAGAGTTCCGAAGTTTGTCGATAGTGCAATAATTAAGCAAATATTCGGAATAATTATAAAAAATTAATCGTCATAAAGAGCGTCCCTATACCAGTGGAATGTGAATTTGTTTTAAACAGAGATTTAAATATATAATTAGTAATCTTTAGAGTGAATTTTAAAGTTAACTAGCCTGAGTTTTGTATGGTATAACACGGCATATTTGAGAGGAAACTGCTCCGGAGTATATACAGAGCCGTGAACGAATATTTGTGTGGCGTGCATCGTGCTTTTACCATCTGTACAAATCCCCAGATATCCCCACAGATTTCCAAGTAAAAAGACTCCAATATGCCGCTCTAAGAATTGTGTGGACGAGAATGCCTGAGGGTTTGGATTGGTCGGATGGAAGAAAAGAACAATGGACCTCGCCACCTGGAGGCAAAGATTAGAGCAGGCTAAGGCTCGAATGATGATGTAACGCCCCTAGGACAGTGATGGACAAACTACAGCCTGCGGTCCAAATCCGGCCCGCCGAGATAGACAATCAGGCTCGCGACATGATTTTGAAAAACGACATGAGGTAAATTATACATATTGAAAAAATAAGTACGACATATAAGACTGAGGGATATAAAAATCAAGAATTTAATTTGTCATATTTTTATTTTCTTTTTTAAAATTCTTTCCGACCCGCCTAAATATCCGGCCCTTGTTTTAAAAAATTGTGCCCATCATTGGATATCGCTTATAGGACCATATCTTTTCATGAAATTATTATAGTGTGACCTCCGTGAAAGAAATCTTTAAAATTTATGTAATCAGTGTCATTGTGTATAGTTTAACTGTTTTAAAGGACAAATTGCGCAAGAGAGGGATATACGATATAATTCTTCCTCTATCAATCTGAAAATGTGTGACAGGGAAAATAAATTTTGAATTGGATTTTTAAAAACTATGATTGTTTTGAGATTTTTGTGTTAATTTATTTGAAAATGCATAAAATTTTGTACAAAAAAAGAAGACAAGCATTATTAAACACTAGGTTTGTTTAAAGTCACGAGCGCAGGGAGTGTTTTGAGGAAGGCCCGTATGTTTTATCGAACCAGTTATATAAATCAATGTTAAGGACAACATGTAAACTTCGAAATTTGAATAAAATTTATGCAGAATATTGTTTTATTTCCACATGAAATACACAATTGTAAAGAAATAAGGCTTTGGGAACTAAATTAAATGTTACAACTTCCTGTTCCGTGTCCTCTTGTAAAGTTAGAAAGTTTACCATTTACTACCAGTCTTCCTACAGCATAGTAAATTTAGAAACAGCAATAAGAACAACAAATAAAGCGGAATATCAACTCCCTTATTGGAATCATTGGTCATTAAACATGAATTTTGAATTCTCTTATATTATCTTTATAACTTTTCACACAAGTCTTTTATCTACTTTGTCAACTCCTTATTGACTATCAACAGACTAAAAGGGAAAAAGAACATGTTTAGACGAAAATAGAAACTAGACATGAGTCGAATAATCGAACACGAAAAAATGATGACAAATGATTGTAGTTAAGATATATATCGATTAGTTTATTACTTATATTTTATTAAATATATATTAATTGTTTCTGTGAAGAATTCCACACCGATTCTACTTTAAGCCAGACTTTTTGCATGACCCAAAAATTTACAATAAAAAAACAAAGTTTGTAAAATATGTTATTTAAGCCAAAAAATGAGATTTTAATTACTAGGCTATGTATTTATACAAAAGACAATTTTAAATACATTTTTCAATTTTGTTGGATAAAATTAATATTATGGCACAATTGTTCTGTCTTTCTTTTTAGTAGCACAAGTGCTTTAAAGAGTTCTTTAAAGTGTGACCTCCGTGAAATCCATCAATTTTATATGCACGTCATTTTTGTTGGGCGTGGTTTAACTGTGATTTGTTAGTGTAAACGGGTGGTTTTTGAAAATAAGCCACCTATCGGAGAAATCATGAACTACGTCTACTTGTGGTTTATCATAAAGGCCGCCAAATGTGGTTTTACAGAAATTCGAAGAATTTTTAAGATGTTATTTTAATTTATTTAAAAATGCATAAATAAATTTTGAATAAAACACGGTTCATAAGCATTATTTAACACTCGGGCTAACACACTGAAAACATATAGTTATGAAAAGTTTAAATCTGTTGGTTGAGACTCCCGATGTTCCTTACAGGATAATGTGTTCCATTATATTAGAAGACATAATAAGAAAACACATTAATTAAATAATAATTAAAATGTAATGATTTATATTATTGGATTTGGTGCCCATTAGTTTTCTGGTCAGTGAGTTTTAATTTATTACTGTAACGACTTTCTCAAGTCATAAACAAAACGCGAATCAAAGAATTAGGTCGTATTCTTAAGCTCATCGATTTCAACTTAAATTAAGCAGAAAGTAATACACAATTAACTTAAAATGAAATTGTTGAATTGGAAGTAATTTAATTTATTAAACGGGTAAACACGAGCTCAGTAAAAGTGTCACTTGCAGTAATTGAGCCAAATTTTATCGAGACGAGTAAATTCGTTCCATAATTGTAATAAATGATTCAATAAGTTTATTATATTTAATTAATTTGGTGCTTTAATTATTTCCTAAACTGCAAAAGGTATGGAAAATCAATAGTAAATTCAAACTTTGCAATTAAAGGCAAATGTAATTTTAATTAGGTTTGAAAGTATATTTTCTGTCTGAACCAAAACATGTACATTGTACAGCATGTTTAATAAACAAATTAAATTTTAATCGCAATTACGATATGCGGGCATTCTGTTGTGTCTCTTTTTTAAAAATAAGAACCCTCGCAACCACATCAAATTCAACATCAAGTGATTCCAAGAAAATTATACAGGTATTCTGGAGAACTAGACATGTCTTTATGTATAATTAATCGAAATAAAGCTTCATTGTTATTTAGGGAAATTTTTTACTATTCCAAGAATCAGCAGTGTTATCTCAATTAAGAAATAATTAACTTTGTATAGTGTACCTACGACTTTTTTATGAGTATTTAGTTTGTTTAATTTCTTAGAAAAAACACTCTTCCATACAGTGAGAGTTTGATTTCTGAGAAAATACTGAAAAATCTTCCTATAAAAGCATACAATTACAGTATTTATTGCTATTGGGTCAGGAATTGGGAAAAACGCAGTTGCACATACCTTATTAAAAACAGGATTTTCTATTTAGCATATTATTAAATAATAATTCGTATTATTATAAAATGTTTATTGTTTATTATCACAGTATATTACACGTGATCACTTTTGGGCAACTTAGACTTAAATATTAACGCGCGAACGCGACGGTTTTAGAATATATTTTGTTCCTAAACGATGGTCCTCTGGTTTATTTGAATTTATTTTGAATTGAGGAAGATTCTTTTCTTTGTCCGCATTACACATTGAGCAACACGCATATTAGTGTGTCGAATGGAGCACGTATATTTGTAAGAAAATTAAAGAAATTTTAAAATTTTGTGTTAATTTATTTAAAAATGCATAAAATGTTGTTCTCCTTATTTAATGGTTTATTATAATATAGAGATGTAACACCTGCACTGCGAACTATTGGGAATTATTTTATTTATTGGTTTGAATTGATTGTCTTATACAGTTTTATACGAGAAGTTGTTTTAAATACCACTAAATACCAAACAGATACTTGATTTTACTTTTCAAATTCAATAAGAAAGGGTGTTTTTTCGAGGTATAGAACTTTAGGCTGGCATTCTGTTCAAGATGACGACCGATTTAACAGCTGTCAAGTGATTTATTCTCAGTTCGGTTTAGAAATTTATCATGAATAGACTCACGCCTGAACAACGCTTGCAAATAGTGCAATTATTTATTTTGAAAATAATGGATCTGTGTGGAATGTGTATCGCGCACTACGTCCATTTTTTATGAAG
>JXOV01015208.1:0-37773 GCA_001014945.1 Clogmia albipunctata
TATTACACCTTCGAATAATGTAAAAACAATTATTCGGAACCATAAGCATAAAACTCTATTAATAAATAATCATTTCAATTCCCATCATTCCCATTTTTAATTATAGTTAAAGCCTTATTAAATCATTAAGCAATGGCATACCATTAGTCAGTTCGAAATAAATTATCTACTTTAAAAGTAAAATGTGAATATCCCTTCTGTAAAAAGATAATATAAAATTTATATACAGAAAAATAAGAATAATTTTGTAATATAAAATTTAAAAGATTCAAAATCATTTATTCAATAAAGACAATGTGAACTTAATTGATAACAATCATTGCTTAAATTCTATAGGGTGCACTAGCTTATCCCTTTCTCTATCTAGTCTAAGGAAAACCTTATATAAACATTGATTAAGTCTTATTTTATAACAAAGTTGCTAACTATGCAACTTGTCCTATAACAGTCACGGGTGTGAATCCCAGAAACTATCGTACAGTCGTTTGCTCAAGGCGGGGAAAAACTTAACACTTAAAACTAATCTNTATAAAATTTAAAACCTTTAATTACCTTTCTTATACATATTTATAATTAGATTGTCTTACATGAAACTTTACACTTTGAGAGTTATAAAATAGGCAATTTTATGACGCATATTTATTTTTTTATTTTACATAAAATTGGGGTTTTTATGAAAATTTTAAGTAAATTGCAAAGTGGTTAGACCTTAGTTAAACTTTGGGGTAAATTTTTAAACGAGAATCACCCCAAAGACACTCGATACTTTAGGGTAAACACACGAGGCTACAGTACAATTGTCTTTACTGTCATTAATAGAAGCTATTACTACTTTGTGATAAGACGCCATCACAAAAAATATGAAATCCACTTATAAACTTTATAAGACAGGAATCTAAAATTTTCATGATCAAGGACTGTTTCAAAGTAAGTTTGAAGTATATGCTGCATGGCAACACGAGGAGACCCTCGGCGTGCCTCTATACTTTCCACGGCGCCCCAGGGTGTCGCGGCCCACAGATTGGGAACCCCGGGATTACAGTATGTTTTTCAATTATAAAACTTATTTGAAGGTCCCATTTTTTGTTTAACCCTTATAGATCTTAGGATTCTGGAGCAGAGAATACTACGAGTACAGATCTTTTACCATACAACTTACTGCTTATAAACGGAAATATAAAGTTTTAAAAGCAATTTATTTAACTTAAAATCCAAAAACAATTACTGTGTTTGGGCTCTAGGTGTAAAGTTTCATTTGGGACAACCTAAAATATTATATAAATATTAAAAAATGTACATGCTTGCAAGAGAATTATATAAATAATACAATTATATTACGTACAAACGAGTATACGTACTACGAGTATACTAATTTACTGCTTTGTAAATTTTATTAAAATAAATCTGACCTTGTCAGTCATAATTAAATTGTAAAATATTTGAGAATTCAATTCCGTGATAAATTATTTTCAATTGGGCAATTTGACCTTCTTAAATATAATCCATTCTAGGAGAATTACTTTTATTATAATCAAAATATACAATACATTTTACAAAATTATTATTCTTGAAATTAGTCTCATTTTGTTCAAATTTTATAAAGTATCAATGTACTCTCCCTTATCTCAACTATGTCTATTATCAGTGAGTAATTAAAATAAGAGACTTCAAACGACATAATCAGAGGAAAAGTAGATTAGGCATAAATTAAAACAAAGAGTTACTCACTTTGGCTAGTGTTGGCACCCAGTCAGACTCTTGGAGATGGACCTTAAACCAAATACCCCGCTTATTATTAGCTGTCCAATAGTCTAAAGAGCCTAATCCAAAATAAAAAACCTAATTAAAATTCATATAAAACTCAAAAACTGATCTCTCTTACTTTTGAGCTTCTCTGCGAAATCTAAATTTTTGGTGGACACACTTTGACTGTCCACCGTAACCCCATTGAATCTATCTGAAAAGCCTTGGAACACATTAACAGGTACATCGAATTTCTGGTATCGATTAAACCAATTCTCTGCGGATTTGTCCAGAGCATCACTTTTGGTGGACATGATTCTGGTGATTGTCAGCCGAAATTTGGATTCTTTTTCACAGCCCAAAATCGCAAACCGCACTAATCGAAGCAATTTCATTTATCAAAGTCATCGAGTGCAAAAAGACTCGCGAAAAAAGTCTGGCAAAGATATAAAAATTCACGCACAAACAAACCAACACAAAATTATATAAGGATTTGACGTTTCGAAACGTCAAAACAATGAGAGAGTAAATAAAAGATTCTCTCCCAAATTTTTACCCTACAACAACAACAAACTAAATATTTACGACTAAAATTATTAATTAAAACCATTGTAATTTAAAATAAACCATCACTTTAAGTACTTATAAAGTTGTATTGAAAACAATGTGCATACATTTTAAAGTCAAAATAAATTAGCAATCCTTTATTGTTAAATAGTGAGAAAATTCTAAATCCATGTGCTATTTGTTTTGATAAATATAAATAAAGTGATAAATAAGTACAAATTTTAATAAAAGAATATAAAAGTAAGTTAAACCATTAATATAACATACATTAAAAAGTTAAGTGACAAAATTGCAATCAATATTTATAATAGAAAATAGTGAAAATATCGAACAGAAGAAATTACAAAATCGAAGGGAGAGCGGCGATTGCATTTTACTCTCTTGACCAATAGTATAGAGAACGCATCTTTTTTATTATTCTTCTTCAATGGCTACTTTGTGATTGATTGGAGTTTAGTTGAGTTTTGTGAAATTCGGGCTTATTTCCCTATCTGGAACCTTCTCAATAAGTTTGTTTTATTAAGTACCTCTTCTAAACTATTGTTATAATACCGACAAATCTCCAGAATGGACGCAATGGACTTGGAATTGAAATTAAGTGACGTCACGGTCACTGCAATTCCCCTGAAATCCTCATCCCAGCTCCACCAGCAGCAACAACAACAGCAGCAGCAACAACAGAAAGTGAGCCAACAGCAGCAGATGCAGCAACAGTTGCTCCTCCAGCAGCAGCAACTGCAGATGCAGCTCAACAGTTTGAACGCCTCCGCGCTGTCCTCAAGCGCCGGAGGAGTCAGCTACCTGCCCAACACATCCGGCTTGTCCAAGTACGGCCAACTGCTGGCTGTAATCGAAGAGATGGGACGGGATATTCGGCCCACGTACTCTGGAAGTCGCACTTCAGCGGAACGACTGAAAAGGGGCATCGTTCACGCGCGAATTCTGGTCCGAGAGTGTCTCCTGGAGACGGAAAGATCTTCCGCACGGAACTGAGATACCATAGTTGACCTGTCTACCGTCCACACAATAAGGATTGATGTGAAATAAATGGACAAACCAGTTGGATTTGTATAAAGGAAACCAAGTACAAATCTCAGTCCTCTTTTTAAGAAAAGAAAAAAAAAACAATAATTAACAAATTCTTATTGACCAGTATACAACTTATTGTAACAGATAGAGACATGATCCATTAACTATTTTATAAGAAAGTCTTATTTTATAATATATTTAATACAATAAAAACTACCTAGGATTAAGATTTGTAGAATAAATATGTAAATCAGGTTCAATAGAGACTTTGCAAAGTTGTAAAAATCCCCCAAAACCACAGATTGAAGAACACCATGAAAAGGAAAAGTAACATAAACCAAATACAAACCAGCTCAACCATTTTATATTACCTGTTAGATCCACAATGATTGCAATTTTGTAACAATTTCAATGATAGTACAAATCACTGAATAAAAAGATTTTAAAACCATAAATTCCCCTTTCATTTCTTTTACAGATGACTTCACTTTTCCAATTTAAAACCAAATTCTATGCAGATTCAGTAGAGTGGTGTCCAAATGAACCGTATCTCTCCTGTGGAAACTATCAACTGGAAGAAGGGTCAGAACAAAGCGAATCAAAAAGAAAGGGATGCATTTATTTAATGCAATTTGTTGATAAATCCATTGAAATTCTTCAAGAGCTCGATTGCGATGGAATTTTAGATCAAAAGTGGATGTCTTCATCGCTTCTAGGAACGGTCAATTCTTCCGGAAAATTTCAAATATATCATTTTGATCCTAATGAAAAGATATTAAATTTGAAATCGGAATTCCAAATTGAGTTTGAGAATCAAATCCCTATTGCTCTTTCTTTGGATTTCAATGAACATAATAATGTTTTAATATCAGATTCTCTGGGAAATATTTCGCTTGTAAATTCGGAAACAATGACGTCTTTGGGTTACTTTAAAGGACACTCTTTTGAAGCTTGGACTTGCAGTTTCGATAAAAATAAACCTAATGTCTTTTATTCAGGTAAATATTCTTTATTTAATTACAAATTTATTTTTTTCATATAAACTTAATTAAATCTATATAAATTTTATCTTTAAATCTTTATTACAGTATTAATTTAAGAAAAACTGTGTCTAGCGAATCAGGAATTTAAAACGTAATGTTTAATTGGTATTCTTTTTATTGAATCCTTACGGTTTTGACCGGTGATTTGGAAATTTTGAGTATAACAATCATTGTACAGATATTTAAAATCACTGGAGTTATGCTGTTACTGATATAAATAAAAAGAGAATTTTGCCAATAACGGCGCTTATGTTGTTTTTGAAATAAACGATTTAATTTATATAATAACAATTGGAAAAGATTAAGAATAATATAATTAAAATGATAAGAATTTCAAAAATTGTCTTAATTTACATTTATTAATTAATTATCTTACTTAAACTCGTTCTCCAGAATTTTGATAATTTAAATTTAAAACATTTTAGAAATAATTAGCACTAAGCTCTTTAATAATATAACGTTGAATAATATTTGAATTATAATTCCAGGTGGTGATGATAGTTTTCTCAATGTCTTCGATATTAGAGACTCGTCTAAATTCCAGATCAGGAATAAATCGCATGGTGCTGGAGTAACGTCGCTTTTAACAATTCAGAATGAAGAAAACTTCCTTCTAACTGGTAGTTATGATGAAAATCTAAGACTCTTTGATACGAGAAATTTTAAAACTCCAGTCTTTGAATCAAACCTACGAGGAGGAATCTGGAGAATCAAGTCCAATCCATTTGACAATCGATTGCTTTTATGCGCCTGTATGTACGAGAATTTTTCCGTTGTCCGATGGAATGAAATGGCCTTTGAAACTGAACTGGAATTCACGGAACATGAAAGTATTTGTTATGGAGCTGATTGGTCATTTATCGATGATCCAAAGGAGTACTTCTTTGCCACTTGTTCATTTTATGACAGTAAATTTTCTTTAAATAAATTACCTCGATGAAATGTACTTAGTAAATTAATAAACCATATGTGTAATTTACACCTTTATTATTTTAAATTACCCTAATTAAGGTGAGTTATGGATTGATTTTTGAATGGCTTTTGAATTGTTATAAAACCCACATTTTCTTTCGATTTTATTCATAATAACTGTGTCGTTCAAAATGATTTCTTTTAAAAAAGTGATTGATATTAAAACTTCAAGATTTTTACTCTTATTTTTTAACATAACAGGATTCTGGAAGAAAGATAGTAACTCAAGGTTATATAATTTGTGGCCATATATTTTGCATTCGATATTTTCCATCGCATATATCACCTTCATGATTATAAATACCGTAATAAATATGGATAACAAGGATTTATATATGACCCTTACTGAAATTGCAATGTTCAGTAAAATGGTCATGATTTTTATACAAGAAAATAAAATTAAAACAATCTTGTCCAATTTTCAAAATAATGAACTGTTTCTACTGATGGATTCCAAGGAAGTTGAAATTGTGGAAAAGAATTTAAAGACATTCACCTATTGTCACAATTTCTACAAGTACATTTCTCTAAATGTTTGTCTTTCGGCAGCAGTTCAAGCGCTTTTGAGGTAAGATAATAATTTAAGATTCTTATATTAATTAATTTTAACTCCTTTTTTGAAATTTTTATTATCAATGTATATTGTTTAACTACATCTTAAAATTGTTCTATATAAAGCAATTCAAATGGTTCTTTGGAAATCATTTTTTAAATAAATAATAAAAAATATATACAAATTTTACACTTACTCGTAGATTTTTAAGCTTTTGCTTTTTTTCGATGAGCAGATATGAAATTAATACAACCAGACGACTTCACTACAATACTCGTACTTATCCCTATTCAATAATAAAAAATAGGTATTACAGAGTTATTGATAAAAATCCTTACATTAAAAGCTTAATATATATATAACTGAATCAATAAATTACTTAAAGGAATCTGTACTGTCTTTCAGCCGTTCCATCCCTTATCCAGCTTGGTATCCCTACCAAAATTTGGACAACACTTGGTTTTTCATTGGGATAAATATTTATCAGAATATTGGGATGATTATGCATTGTTTAATGAATGTAAATTGGGATTGTCTTTTCGTCTATTTTATCATCCTGGTTCAATGTCAATTTCAAATTCTTGCCCATAGATTGGAAACTGACTTTCAAAAAGAAGAAGAAAGTAATGTGACTTCAAGAAAATTAAAACGAATATTGAAATGGTTCCAGGAAATTTTCCGGTAAATATAGAACAAAATAATTATGAACTTACCCTAATAATTGTTAAATTTTAAAGGGTAAATGGAGAGATTGAGCGGCTGTTTTCTCTTCCAGTATTCGTCCAATTTAATATGAGTGGAACGGTCCTTTGTGCGACGGTTATTGAGCTGATTAACGTTTGTTAAATTCGTAATTGGTTGAGATAAATGATTAAATAAATACTTATTTTAGATTTCACCTCTGGCTGATCCTCCAGCCTTCCTCCAATTTGTAAGCTACATGATTTCGATGACTGGGCAACTGTTCCTGCTCTGCTATTTTGGGAACGAACTTACCGTCCAGTTTGAAGCATTCCGGTCCGCAATTTATAATACTAATTGGCTTGGCATGTCTATAATGAACCGAAAATATATCTACATGTTCATGGAGAGGCTTAAAAGACCCATTCGAATGACAACTTTGAAAATATTCCCAATCAATTTGTCCACTTTTGGATCGGTAATTTTTTTTTTTATTTAATAGAATTTCAATAATACTTTTTTATTGTTTCAGATCTTAAATGCGGGATATAGAATGTTCGCTATTTTGAAAAATAGAAATTAAAATAACAAGAAATATATTTATTTCTTCAATTTAAATAAAATATTTAATAGCCAATCTTGAAAACTCAAACACCATTTCCTATATAATAAAATATTACCACGAGCGTAATTTATTAATTTACCACCCATTCAATTACATATCAAGACCTAATTAACATTTTTAAATTACAATACACACTATTCGATAATTTCACTTATAAATATTTAATAAAGAGCAATTCACACTAAATCAAGGACTATCATTCCACAGAAAATTACAGTATAATCATTTGAATAAATAATTTTCGAGGTGAGTATCGGTAACGAATATTTGTAGTGTTAATTGCATTATTGTAGCATATATTTATAATGAGAGTTTTTAAGTAAATAAAGGACGAACATAATATTCTATATCTGGTAATTTTATTTTCGATCATGAAATTATTACTTTTTTTTAATAAAAATTTTTATAACTTTGTATTATGGAAATTTGTATATATAGTAAGAAAAAGGTAGAAGATTTAAAATTTTGAAATATATATTTTACACGTTTTTAGTTTTACTTTTTTTATTTTTCTTTGGTATTGATTATTAAATAACTAAAGTATAAATCAATATAGGCAATTCCCTAATTAAATCCGTAATTTATAAATAAATTAATAAAAAGAAAATTGATGAAAAAAATGTAAGAAATTTTAATTTTCAAATTTAATTATACCCCTTATTATTCAAAAATAGATTTAATGTCCTTCTTATTAACACTTTTCTTTAAATATCACAACAAATCATAATCTCTGACAGTTTTTATCAACAGTTAAACTGTTTAACATGGACAATATTCCTTTCGAACAAGCTATTCAAACAAAAACCATAATTTCAATTCTGAACTTCTTTAATGTTGTTGGATTATGGAAGAGACGAGAAAATTCCAAATACTACATCTTGAAAACGATTGGGCTCCAGTTTCCTTTTACCGTTCTTTATCTTTTGGCAATGGCTGCAAATCTCCTAATTATTCAAAAAATCAACGATCTCTACATCACCTTAGCAGAATTCGCAATGTTTGTGAAGATGATCAATATTTGGACAAACTACACCAAACTGGATTCTCTTATTGAACAGATTAACAATAATCCAAAATTCCAGATTAAAAACAAAGAAGAAATACAGTGCATTGAAATTATTCTTCAGGAATATGAAAGGATTGTGTTTTTCTTTAAAGCTATGTCAATATCTGCCTTAGTCATGGGTGCTGTTCAGTCATTTTTCAGGTAAACTTTTATTGATTTAAATTGTTTAAATTTATTTATGTATAATTTATTATAATTTTCACAGCAAGCCCGTAAAACCACCTTTCCCAGCTTGGTATCCATTCGGATTAAACGACCTAGAAAATGACACCAACTACTATTTAGTGTTTGTCTATCAAAATATCGGAATGACTATTCATTGCTTTATGAATATGTATTGGGATTGTTTCCTAGTCTTCTTTATGGTTATAATTCAGATTCAGTTTAAATTGCTTGCATTTAGAATTAAAGACGAATTTAAAAACCCAAAAGACCACGATGCAAATATGAAACATCTCAAAGAATATTTCGACTGGTTTAATGAAATCGTGATCATAAAGGAACAGGTAGAAGGTTTCTTCTCAAAGACTATATTCTTTCAATTCAGTGTTAGTGGGATAATTCTGTGTTTTACTACAATTCAGTTAATCACGGTAAAACATTTTTCAATTCTTTCTTTAACAAAAAATCGAATATATATTTTGTATTTCAGGTCCCGTTCCTGGCTAATCCCGCCGAATTCTTTCTCTTCTTCAGCTTCATCCTCTCCATGCTTTTACAATTATTCATTCCTTGCTACTTTGGAAACGAAATGACCTTAAAATATAATGAGATTCGTGTGGCAGTTTTCAAAAGCAATTGGATTGAGTTGAGCACTTTCAACAAAAAGTTACTGGTTCTCTTTTTGCTACGACTTAACAGACCTATCCAAGTTACAGCGATGAAGTTCTTTCCTCTTAATTTAAAAACATTTAACTCGGTAAATTAATTTAAAATACGACATCTTAAAAAAATCTTACTTTAATTTACTTTTATTTCAGATATTAAACTCGGCATATTCTCTGTTTGCGATTCTTAAGAACAAGAATTAGTACAATTTTATTTAAAAATTTTCTAAAAGACACATAATTTATTGATTATAGTTTTGTCTAAAAACTACGGCAAACTCAAAATTGGAAAGTAATGAATAAATAATTTGACTACATAAAAAAATTATAATTTTATGGTATTGTGTTGTCCAAATACATGAATATTTCTGTTACTAAAAATGCATTTTTGTCAAAAATTTTCCTTCAAAACTAAGAATAATCCTAAAAAACTAAACTAAATAAAATTGTTAAATCACCTACATATGGATCACAATTCGATAATTTAGTTCATAATTATTTAAATAAAGAGTAATTCACACCAAATCAAGGACTTCATTGTAAAGAAAATTACAGGGTAATCATTTGAATAATTAATAATCGAGATAAGTGGTATGTTTGTCACGATAATTGTTTAATTATATTAATTTGGATATAACTCTTTTATAAAGTTTTATTTGCGGATATAAAATATGTTAAATTTTATCTTTATTTTAAATATTACATATAAATTTTGAATATTATTTTCGTATATTAAACAGTTATAATATGAACTCGATTTATTTTAGTTATTTTATTCGAAAATTAGAGGAAAAGAATTTTTATCTGGCTTTGTGGTTCTTGAGAGATAGTTATAAAGATAAATAATTCTTTATGAAGATTGGAGAAGATCTGATTGCTCAACCCAGGACCTCGTCACATTTATTCAGAGCCCACTTGAAATGTTGGGGGCTGACAAATCTGGAGTGCTGATTGTGTTTGGATTTGGAAAGCAGTGATGTATGTAGCTGAACTATGAATTCTGTGTCTATTTGTTATAATTATCGAAGCTAAGTTATAATTTAATTATTATAATTAAGTTGTGTTTACTCATAAAAAGGGTTAAAAGCTTACATAAATTATAAATCAAACATTTAAATTACTAACTGTTTATTCCCCCCCTAAACCTTTCCTTATACCAATATCCACGGATTTAATTCATATTATCTGTCGAAATTACTTACATTGAACCCCTTCTAGAATAGATAAGTTTTAACTATTACTACATCTATAACAATAATTATGTTAAGATAGGTAGGGAGAGCTAGGACGATATACGAGGTGGGCCGTATTGATAAGTTATCGTGCATCGTTACAATGATCTTATTCATATATTTATTTATACATGAGGACTATAATCCCCAATCTAGCAAATATTAAACAGTGGTTAAATGAAAACCAGGATAAAGCGTCCTGGACCAGGTGTGATATCCCTGATGTAAGGCGTTGGTGTGAAAGAAGACATGGTGAGGTTATTTTCTTCCTAACCCAATTTTTGAGTGGGCATGGTTCACTTTGGTAACTACCTCAAGCCCTTCAAATTAAAGGATGCTGATCGATGCAGCTTCTATGATGAGGAAGACAATCCCGAACATATGATGTTCAGATGTCGGAGATTCAATATAGAAAGAGAAACTTTAATAGGGGTAGTCGAGCCTAAAAATCTGGCTGACTTCATATTGTCCAACCCACAGAATTGGAGTAGAGTATACAACCTCGCGCGAGTCATAATGATAACCAAGGTATTTGTTTTTCAAACGATAAAATCAAAAGTTCGGTGAAGTATTACCTTGATGGCGGTCCCACCTTATACCCAAGCACCGTAAGCAATGGGATTCTTTTTAGGTGGGAACTACACTTGTCCCCGCCGCGATTAGTCCAGATTAGTCTGGTAGAGAGTTTTTGACGACTTCTTATATAACCCCAAACCAAAGAAAATATTACAAAAGAATAAATTAATTTGAATGATTACAAGTTATAACCTATTAAAAATTATAATATTCTCAAAAATATTTTTCAAATACTATTGCTTAAATCAATAAATAATTCTTCAATTAAATCTGTAATTAATTTGTAAAGGATATCCTCATGAAAATAAGTGCCATTGACACATTTTTCGGATTTAATTACACCCCTCATTAATCAAAAATAAATTTCTATCCTGTATCATTAACACATTTCCTTAAATATTACCACACCACAAAACCTGGGGCAGTTTTAAATCAGCAATAAAGCTAAAATGGAAAAGTTTACTTTAGGGGAAGTTGTTCAAACCAAAACAATAACATTTATTCTGAAATTTTTCAACGTTATTGGACTATGGAAGAGACCTGATGATTCTAAATACTACATCCTGAAAACGATTGGTCTCCAGTTTCCATTAACTGTTCTTTATCTTTTGGCAATGACTGCAAATCTTCTGATTATTCAAAAACTCAACGATCTCTACATCACCTTGGCAGAGTTCGCAATGTTTGTAAAGATGATCAATATATGGACAAACTACACCAAACTGGATTCTCTTAGGGAACAGATTAACAATAATCCAAAATTCCAGATTAAAAATAAAGAGGAAATTCATTTTATTAGAATTATCATTCGGGAATATGAAAGGATTGTCTTTTACTACAGAAGCATGTCTGTTACTGCTTTGATAATGGGCGCAGTTCAATCTTTCTTCAGGCAAGTTTTGAAAGATTTAAATAGTTTGGATGATAGTTGATTAAAATACAGTTATTAAAATAATATTTGATAATAATTGTTCTTTTTGAATTTTTACAGCAAGCCCGCCAAACCACCTTTTCCCGCTTGGTATCCGTTCGGATTAAACGACCTGGAAAATCGAACCAATTTCTACTTGGTGTTCGTGTATCAAAACATCGGAATGACGATCCATTGTTTAATGAATGTGCATTGGGATTGTTTCCTTGTCTTTTTTATGGTGATAATCCAGATTCAGTTTGAATTACTTGGCTTTAGAATTAAAGACGACTTTAAGATAACACGAGACCACGATAAAAATAAGTTGGAACTCAAGGAATATTTTGACTGGTTTAATGAAATCGTATTCATAAAAGAGAAAATGGAAGATTTCTTCTCCAAAACTATATTCTTTCAATTCAGTGTTAGTGGGATAATTCTGTGTTTTACAACAATTCAATTAATCTCGGTAAAACATTTTTCAAAATTTTTCTTTAACATAAAATCGAACATATATTTTGTATTTTAGGTCCCGTTCCTGGCTAATCCCGCCGAATTCTTTCTCTTCTTTAGCTTCATCCTCTCCATGCTGTTACAATTATTCATTCCTTGCTACTTTGGAAACGAAATGACCTTAAAATATAATGAGATTCGTGTGGCAGTTTTCAAAAGCAATTGGATTGAGTTGAGCACTTTCAACAAAAAGTTATTGGTTCTATTTTTGCTACGACTTAACAGACCTATCCAAGTTACAGCGATGAAATTCTTTCCTCTTAATTTGAAAACATTTAACTCGGTAAATCTATTTAAAAAACGATATATTTAAAAAAATCTTACTTTAATTCACTTTTATTACAGATATTAAACTCAGCATATTCTCTGTTTGCGATTCTTAAGAATTCTTAAAAATTAGTACAATTTACTGTGACCAGCTCCTAGCTGCACACAAAAGCCCGCACAAGTCGTTGGTTTCGTCTAAAAAGGATGTCATCTCGGACAAGCATTCAGGTGGAAATGGGGGCTCAAAATCAAGCACTAGAAAAAGAATAAAAATTTGTCAATTGACTTTGAAAAAATATAAATTAGAATTATAACTGTTAATGTATACGAGTGTATGTAATTATGAAAATGTTTTTCTCAAATAAAACTATAAAATTATTTTTAAAAAATATTTATAAGATATAATTTCTATTGTAAGACTAAACATTACGACGGTACTGTACTTACATGAACATTTCTGAGTTTCAATATCAAATGAAATGATTATTTTTAAACTGTTGATCACAAACTCCACTTTAACGTTAGAATCATGAAATTCCAGGATATTTAGTCCAACTCCTAATGTATCCAGCAAGATCTTCTTGTCACAGTTTTTGTCCAAAGCCAAATTTTTTTTCGAATCGACAAAAATCTGAATGATTTCATTTTTTATTTGAAGCAGCTTATTTGTATCATGTAGAGAACCCTCGATAGAGCTCAGCTTCTCCTCACTTTCCATGTAGCCTTCACAATTAGGGCTTTCCTTTTCAATATCCTGCTTTAACTGCTTTAATTCATTTCCCAGTTCTTCATTTTGCTTTGAAATTCCTTGTATTTTGGTTAATTTCGCTGTAATATGTGATTGACTTTGGGAGCAATCTTCTAGGGCATCTTTACCTACTTCTAAACTCATTGTAAAGCTTCAATTTGCACAAAAAATGACTAAAACAGATTAATTTGTAGTTTGTTTACGTTTGCCGCACTTTTGATTTCAATTTTGACAATTCTTTTCGAATTTTGGCGTTAAATGTCATTTATTTCAATTCTCAACAATCCCACTTATCGTCAATGAATCCTGTTATTCGGGATAAAATTTTGGGTGAAGAAGAAGGAGGAGGAAAAATATTTAAACAAATATCGTGAAAATATTATTGTTTTTTGTCGCGTTTGTGGGCAACGTTCACTGGTTGGCCTCAGTTTGGACGTGCGATCACAGTGCAGCGGTGATTATGTGCACAGTTTAAGCGGCGAAAACTGATTGCGATGAACGCCCAGAAAAACCGAAACAAACTCCTCAAAGCGGTTTTATTCGTCGTTTTATTGCCGTATTGTTGCAGCCTGGAGGACCTCCAAGATGGTTAGTGCAATTCCAGTGAAACAGTGTCTCTTCCTGACCATTTCCCAATGTTTTAAGTGAGAAAATACTAAGTAAGGTTATGATTTGTTTTCTTGCAGAAAAAATCACTGCCATTATAGGGGAAAATGCCACCCTTGTCTGTGACACGGTCCAGGAGCAAGTGGTGTGGACCGTGGACGACAAAAATATCACCAAAAATTCAAATAAAAGGTTTGTGCTGAGATTTTGTGTGCTAGAATTAACTTTTTCTAACTACGCAATTGTCTTGTAGAATTTCCTGGGCTGTGACCCAAGTAGATTCGAGCCGTCCGGACGGAAAGGCGTTTCATCAAGTGTTAACAATAACAAAGGTCGAGGCCAAAGATGCCGGCAATTATTCCTGCTTTGACGGCGAAAATCGTCAAAACTTCAATTTGCAGCCGATTTTGGAGCCGAAAATTGTTAACAAAAGTCCCAAGTCGTTGCCGGTCAAGATTGGCGAGGATGTGAAAATATACTGCCATATTCAACTAACCCCTATAGAGGAGTTTTTGCACTCGATCCACTGGCAAAAGGAGGACGGGAATGCGGAAACGAATTTGGTTAATAAAACTCATATCGATCGAATCAACCACTCAAACCTGAATGTGACACTAGACTTGAAGGCAGTGGCCAAACGGGACAATGGAACGTATTTGTGCAATATTATAAATCCCCGGAATGGGGAAACGGTGTCCAATGGAACGTCGATCCTAGTCCTGGACGTGCCCCAGGTGAGCATAGACTTTGTGAAGGCGGTCGGAATGGACACCATTTTTATGAACTGGACTGTAAATGACGGAAATTCGCCAATTACGAATTATATTCTACAATATTTAATCGAAGGGAACTCGACGTTCACCTATTATAATAACAAAATCAACGGTTCCGCGACCAGCCATATGATCCGCGGCTTCCTGCCAAACACCAACTACAAATTAAAACTCCATGCCATAAATAAGATCGGAAGTGGTCCTCCTTATCTATACCAGGACTATGTTAAAACGCTTTCCAGTGATCCAGACTTTGTTCCCATAATTGAGGTTAAGGGCAGCACTCATACGACGATCACGATCGGTTGGCAGCCTCCAGGACAACACGAGTTAGACTATATCCACTATTACGAACTGATTGTGGAGAAACCCGGGGATAATTCCTCAATAATTGAAGAGGCAATCCATCCTCAGAATAGCAGAAATCTTCCTTACATGTTCGATAACCTCAAATCGGCGACTGAATACAGTTTTAAGGTTAGAGCTTGTAGCGATCTGACAAAATTATGTGGAAATTGGTCTATTCCAGTAACAGGTACGACAATGGATGGAGCTTCCTCCCAGCCCCTAAATCTCTCAATGTCCTGCGTTTATGCAAATATTTCAAGCCGAAGTTCGGTTGAAATCAGTTGGAAAGAACCGGAAAAACCAAATGGAATTATAACAGGCTATCAAATGACCTTAATTGGAACAGCAACCTATAGAATAGGGAATAACCAGTTTGGAAATGACAGTTTCGGACCAAAAGTGAAGGAGAAGGAAAACACAGGCAAAGCGATTTACGATTCAGTCCCAGCAAATACAAATTACACGGTCCAAGTGAGGGCTATAACGAGGAACAAGCAGAGGCCAGGAGAAAAGGCCGAAGCCCACTGCAGGATGCCTCCTACCGTTCCAGACCACATGGCCAAGTTCCTCTGGGGCAGAGTCAAAACCGGAAACGACTGGATCTTCGGACTGACAATGCCGAAAATTACCGAAAGAAACGGCCCCATTTGTTGCTATCTAATCTACATTATAAGGCTTCCACATGGACAACAAGCTCAACTTCCGCCGCCGGATAAATTAGAGGTAATTATTAATCATTTTCATTATTCATCGACAATACAAACTTCTGTGAATAATATTTCTCAGTTAAAAGGTTTTGACAATTTCAATGAAATAGAATTGAGCGCTTATATTAGCAATAGTTTATATCGTGATAAAGCGTTCTATCGAAGAATTATTTCATTTGTTAAATGTATTAGGGTTTATTAAAAATGTTTATTTTGTTTTTTTTAAGAAACTTAATTTGACAATATTAATTTAATGTTACGTTTTGATCAATGAAAGACATATTTCATTTATTTATCGATTTGTTTATTATATCAAACAATATTTTTTAACTTCATTTGTTTCACTTCTGCCAACTCCAATTACAATCAAATTTATCTCATAATCCATAAAACTGGAGCTAAAATGAGTTAAATACAAATTGCTTGTTTTAATTAATTGAGAATATTTATTACACATTTGAGCCAAATTTATAACTTGTCAATCAAAAGCCGATGATTATATTTATTTTTTCGTATTATTTTGATATTTTATGCACTCCTACGTCGTGCAAATAAACTATTACCAATAATGAAAAAACCTTCAGTTTACACATCCCTAATATAAATAACTATTTTGAATCCCGTATCGAAAGGTTTGCTCTTCGACATCGACTTAAGTTATAAAATGATTTTTTTTTCACTTGTAAAAATTTTGATTGTTTTCACTAGTGAAAAAAAGAATGTCATAATCAACCAATATTTTTATTCTTAACCGTACTGCCTCCGTATCAACAAAAAAGGTGAATGCTATTTGCAGGATGATTCAACTGTAGTGCAAATTACTTAATTTATTCAATTGAATAGTATTTTTACTGCTAATATTACAAATTTTCTTTCAAAAAATCAATTACAACCAACTCAATTAAGCATCGCACATTATGGCAGTATAGGTTCAGCTGAAGCGGACAACAACAAAATATACGGAGAGCTTAATTTAGGAAAAACGTCACATCAAATAGTATATTTTCATATTTGTTCACCTCTTAAACTCACAATAACACAAAACCAAAATGTCCCAAATCGGTCAAGCCGTTCGTTTTATTTTATTTTTCCTTTCACAACAACTCATTTTTATATATAATGTGTTAAGATCACAACAACATTATTTAAAAACAAAGATAGAGTTAAAATAGTTCAAATTGAATACAATATTATCTATTTTATAATGACATTTTGATTTAATTTAAATTGTTCTTTTACAGGTTATGACTTACCAACAAGTTCACGATTCCAACAACACAAAAGGAGGAGTTTACATAGCTGAAGTGATGGATGGAGACAATTTCAACTCGAAAGTTTTCCTAGGAGATGGTCGAAGGAGGAATTTGGACAACGAAGCAGCTTCAGAGGGCGAACGATTCGGAAATGCCATAAATGACTTAGATCTCTTTAGGAAATGTCTCCTGGTTCATGGAGGACGGTATCATTGGTCGAAAAGGAAGGGATATCGACTGAATCAAATCAAAACCACGAAACTGCCACAAGCCAATGATAACGATCTCTTGGACGACGACGATAAAGATGATCTTGCGCCGGTGGAGGTGACAACACCGAAGCCAGCGGCTCGAAAGAGAAGAAAACGACGTCAACATGCAGAAGCGACACATAAATCAGCAACTGAACTCCTTTCCTACGAAGTTTACGATGGACCTCTAGATGAGAACTCTGAGTATACGGGATTTGTTGAAGTAATAGGTAATGAATTGCATTTTGTATTTGTTTTAAATAATTTATGCGATACATTAATTCTACTAAGAATCACGACAGATGTAATTCTCTCTTTATCATTTCAAATGAGACAAGAACAAAAATTGGTTATGTGTCTCACTAAATTTTTAATTTAAATATAGAAAACAATTTTTTTTATTTATTCCTGCGTTAATTTATTTAAAAATGCATAAAATTTTGTATAAAACACAATCAATAACCATTAACACTTGAGCTCTTTAAAACACTCGCTATGGTCGTGACTTTAAAAAGCTCTTTTTTTAATAATGCCTTATCCACCTGTTTTTCTTTTCGTTTTTATGTTAACCATTTGATTATTATTTTCATAACTTACATTTTATTATAATTCAATTTCTTTCTTCTCCTTCCTAGTTAAAAACGAGAACGGAGATGCCATTATGAACACATTTAGTGAATATTTTGAGAAGATGTCCCCGGGAGAACCACAAAATACAAGCGATTCGTTGGATAATATGAATTTTGTGCTCGCTTTTGTGGTTCAAATTCTGTTTGCGTTGATAATTATTGTGGTGTTGCTGTTAATGTCGCTCTGCTTGATTCACCGGTATCAGGCGAAGAAAATAGCCCGATTAAATGGCATGGGACATGACGATGAAGTGATAAGTTTGCGAGACTCTTTAAGAGCGCTTTGCGGAGGGCGATCGACCAGTAATCATCACAGGCATTTAATTGGTTCAGCTTCCTCAAAACCGCCAGACATTGCGCCCATTTTAAGGCAGGAAATGCAACAAGCGTTTACGACGAGGCACAAAGACTCGGATTACGGCTTTCAGCAGGAATTTGAAATGCTGCCCGGTCAATTTAATGACAGAACGACAAAGAACTCGGATGCAAAAGAGAATTCACCCAAAAATCGTTACCCAGACATTAAAGCTTACGATCAGACGAGGGTTAAATTGTCCATTTTGAATGGGTGTCTCGCGGGATCGGATTACATCAACGCCAACTTTGTGATCGGTTACAAGGAGAGAAAGAAGTTTATTTGCGCCCAAGGGCCGATGGAGGGAACGGTGACAGATTTCTGGAGAATGATTTGGGAACAGCATCTGGAGATCATTGTCATGTTGACCAATTTAGAGGAGTACAACAAGACCAAGTGTGCCAAATATTGGCCTGAGAAAATCAACGATACCCAACAGTTTGGAGACATTTCGGTGAAGTTCGTTAATGAAGAAAGATTCTCGGAATACATGGTCAGGGAACTGAAGATTGTGAAGAGGAATGGACACAGCTTGACTAATGGCGGCGAAAATGGAAATGTGGTCAATGGAACGGAACAAAATTCTGAAACCGAGTCGAGGTAAGTTTAATCTAATGTCTACTTTAAAGTTCGTTTATGAAGAATTATTATAAATTACTTATGGAACCCCTACTTTAAAATAATCAGATCTATATTGCCTTAGTGTGCGGTGCTGAATGACAAGTTTAATTTTATTTTTTATCTGTTTGGATAGAGTAAGGACGATATATGTGCAGGGGTGTATAACTGGTGATACGTTGTACTATTATCCTATCCACATATTTTAAATAATTACAGTCGGTTCTTGGCCCAACACACCATAACCATGTTATAATAGTCAAAGCAACGCATTAATCGAAAAAATCAAGTTTAATATAAAACAGGCGAAAATTCTAAAGAGATTTTTTTCATTGCAGATACATAACCCAATATCATTATCTCATCTGGAAGGACTTTATGGCACCGGAACATCCCCAAGGAATCACGAAGTTTGTGAAGCAGATCAATTCAGTTTATTCGGTTCAGCGTGGTCCGATTCTGGTCCATTGCAGTGCTGGAGTGGGCAGAACGGGCACCCTGGTGGCGTTAGATTCGCTCCTCCAGCAGCTGGAAGAGGAGAACCAGGTGTCGATCTTCAACACGGTTTGCGATCTTCGTCACCAGCGGAACTTCCTCGTGCAATCGCTGAAGCAGTACATCTTTTTGTACCGTGCCCTGATGGAGGTGGCGGTGTTTGGGGACACGGAGGTTCCGGCGAGGAAACTGAGCGCCACGGTGGAGAGTCTGAAACAGAAGCCGTCGGAGGATGAGGCGGCGCAGTGTCCTTTAGAGATGCAATTTAGTAAAGTGAAGAACGCGATGGAGGAACAACTGCCGAAGAAGACGACGACGATTGGAAGTAGTCCAGAGAACAGTGCGAAGAATCGGGACGATTCGATTATTCCCTATGACAGGAATAGAGTGATTTTGACCCCGATTCCCGGACGAGAAAACACCACCTATATTAATGCCTCCTTCATCGAGGGCAACGACAACACGGAGACGTTCATCATCACCCAGGATCCGATTCCTGACCAAACGATTGGCGACTTTTGGCGCATGGTGAGCGAACAGAGTATATCGACGCTGGTGATGATCTCGGAGATTGGCGAGGGCAGTAAAAAGTGTCCCCGCTACTGGGCCGATGACGAGGTCCAGTACGATCACATCTTGGTGAAGTACATTCAGAGCGAGAGTTGTCCGTATTACACGAGGAGGGAGTTCAAGATCACAAATTGCAAAATCGATGACACGCTCCAGGTGACTCAGTTCCAATACAACGGATGGCCCACCGTCGAAGGCGAAGTGCCAGAAGTCTGCAGAGGAATAATTGAGTTAGTCGATCAAGCCTCCAAACATCATGCCAACGTTCAAAGACTCTACACTAATGCTGGACCAATAGCGGTTCACTGCAAGTAAGTGACTTTTTATTACAGTTTAAATTAAGCGTTTTTGATTTTTAATTAATTAAAGTCTTAGAGGTTTAAAATTCAATCTGAATCTGAGTAACATCTTCAAATTAATAATACAATTTAAAAATGTCATTAAGTTTATGGTATAAGAAACCAAAGTCAAGCAAATCAATTATTAATATGTACCTATATTTTAATTAAAAACATGAATTTAGTTTATCAGCTTTAAACGCATGAATTTAACAATAAATAATCATTCTATTTGTTTCCAGTTTGGGATCGGATCGAAGTTCAATATTCGTGGCCATGTGTTTCCTTGTGCAACAGCTGCGCGTAGAGAAGAAAGTAGACATTTGTTCGATTGTGCGGAAGTTACGATCGCAACGAATGTGCATGATTGACACTTACGTGAGTATATTGATAAATTTAATAAAAATAGTAGGCGATTACGATTGTGATAAAGAATTTGGTTTACAAGAGTGGAAAATGAGCACATTCTGCAATTTTTTTTTTTTGTAAAAATGAGGAAAAAGAATGATATCGATGGAAAATAGAACATTGATATAAGAAGGGAAAACGTTCACCGAAAGAGCTCTTGAATATGATTTACTAGGATTTTTTTATTCAAACTCCTCAATATGGTTGAGATAAAAAGCATCTAAAAAACTACAGAACTCATATCACGGATGAATATCGGGAGGTGAATTCAAATATGTTTCAAGTGCGGAAAAGACTACCCAATCGTTCCGAATGGAAATGAGTAGGGTTTTCTGAGATTCGCAAGATGTAATTGACTTTCATTATGTAAAAATGGGTAAGAATTGCAAGACATTGTCGACCATTTCGATTTCGAATTTTAATATAAACATATCGTAATAAAAGCAGAACAACTCAAAATGTTGAGATGGATTGCAAAATAGAACCAGGTTTATTATCCCTTCTGGGTCTTTCATTGGTTCTTGCGGTTTCTTCTTAAAACATTTTACTGCTCAGAGAAGAAAATAACGGTAAACAGGAAATTTCGGAGCCTAAAGGCTTTAATACTTACTCTATTTTAATTTTTTAAATTGAAATCGCTTGCAAATAAAATACAGATTTTACAGACATGCAATCTAATTATATCAATTACTCGGGAAATTTTTAAATGGGGGCGTTTCTCCGCTTAATGGTACTTATCGCTAAGTAGTAAAATTTTTGTTGTGTCACGAGCTCAAAAGCGGCCAAGAAAAATCGATCTTTCGTCCCTGACCTCTTCCGGTTTAATGGCCAAATTGGTTTAATTAGGATACGAATTCAAGACTTGAACCAGTATAAGCAGTTTCTGCTTTGAGAATTGAAAAAATTACGCGCTGAGATGAAATGTGTGCCAAATACGGAGGTTATCGCCGATAAGGAGGCCTGTTTTTCCTCCACCCTCGTATTTTATTCTTAAATTATTTATTTCTTAATGTTTTCCTAACTACAACCACTTTATCTTTTAATTATTTTCAGGCACAATACGAATTTTTGCATCGAGCGATCGCGAGTTACGCTGATCTCCATAAACTGTCAACTGATTCACCGCCATCAACTTCCGACTGATAAAATTTCAGTGTTTCATGAATCTCTGGTATTTTACGTTACATTAATTAAGTCTAGAAATGGAAGAAAAAAACTGAATGAGTGTTGATATAAAAAGAAAGGAAGCGAAGAGTGCAAAATGGAAGGGTATTAGAGGAGGCGACTTTAGTCAAGTGAGGGCCAAGGGCTGCCCTTTATTGTGTATTATAAAATTACAGCTAGTATTAACGTTTTTATATACATATAAATCTCACTATATATTGCGATATATTATATATATTATTTACATATAAAATAATTAGTATAAAAGTAAATATATAATATAGGTGTTAAGTCTGAGCTGATCATTGCACCCTGCATCAAAGATATAAAAGAAGAATGAAAAGGGAGGGAGGGAAGGAAGGAGGAGAGCAATCTTTTCAAATCTAGTCCGAAAAAGAGAGGCGAATTTTTTAAAATTAGTTTTTAAAGACCAGACGCTTCTATAGTGAAATTTTCTACTGTTGCCATTGACTAGGAACTGCATGATCTTAAGAGGACAAATGTTTTTAAATTAATTTATTATATTATTCAATGACAAAGGACAAATTAACCATATAGATATTATTTTAAATTTGTTTTCCCAGAGACTGATTTGTTTTTGAATTTTTAATACATTTTTATATACTATCCGATTGGCAAGGTCAGTTTAGAGTTATTTTCTGTGTAATTATTGGTTAAAAGAGACAAGAAATATGTATATATTGTGATTTTATGTAAAGAAAAAAATGTTTTAAATTTCTTTATTAAAATCAAAGCCACTTAACAGAAGAAGTCAGGCAAATATTATTACTACGTCATCAAATGAACTGTGAAGCAGTATTTTGAATTGTGTTGGTGAATAAAAACAAAGCTTGTTGTCACTTGTGAAACGTCATCAACTGACGAAACGATAGAAATTGTTCCTGACCTCTTTGTTAAGTGACGTTGATTAAAATAGTCTTTGAGAGAGAATAATATGGAGAAACTTTAGTAAATGACAATTTCAGTCCAATTGATGCCAAAATTCACCAAAGGGTCTGCACTATCTTCTAAATTATTCCTTTCAATGTTTGGGATATTCCTAAAACGATTTTATTAGTAATTAATTTCTTTTTTTTTTTACTTTTTCTTCGAAATTTTTGAATTTTGTTTTTTTTTCATAAAGAGTTTGATTTACACACAAAATTGAATGGATCTTTAAATAGTAGTAGGCGTTTTCACATTTTTCTACAAAACGCTTTTAGGCAATGATGTTTTAAATGTGTTTTCCGTTTTCTAAAGTCTAGTAGATGCAAATTTTCGAAATGATCACCTTTAGGATGTGTCGATAGGAGAAAATACTCGAAGTATCCCAGTATCTACATCCTCATCCCATAATTAAATTATAAAAACTCCTAAAAATCATATTACTCATATGCATAAATTTAAAACAACCCCTCACACACACACATAACACGAATATTATGATTAAGATGAACGAGATTGTAATAAAGTATAAATGATAATCCACATATTGATGAAACTATCATTTTAAAACTTAATACTTGACCTCTCGAATTGGCGTTTGAGATGATTTTTTGCAAAATTCAAAAACAACAAAAACACGTACATTTAGGAATGTATTATTAATATAATTACATATTATAAAGATAATAATTATATCTACAATATAATACAATTAAAACCACACACTAAACTATTGTCTAAGGATTTGTATGACATATTTTATTAAATAAAATAAAAACAAACTATTGAATCTGATGGAATTTTACTAAGATTAGTCCGAGTCGTGGTCCTCGTTCCCCGTCCTGTCTAATTCAACAATGCCATCCAAATCTTTGGCGAGCTCCTGGGCGAGGGCCAGTTTCTCGTTGCGAGACATTGTCCCAGCCATTCCGTTAAAGACTAACAAATTGGTCAACAGCTGTTCGTAGTTTGCCATTTGTCGCTCCACGTCCTCTTCGTCGAGATAGTCTTCGGATTCATCCAGAGAATTGTCCGCCAGTTGTGATATTAAACTCTCCAATGGATCCACCGCAGCAACTCCGCCTAGACCGTGAACTGAAATGAATGAAATTTGTTAGATAAAACAATTAAATTTGTATACGAACTATTGTTTAAAATAAAATATGGATATATAACAATACTATATATCTTCTTTTACAATCTTATTTAAATAAGATGGCTTTTCGACATTGATTTCAGTTTTGAAAAGCTTTGCTAATAAAATTTTTGAATTGTTTTACTATGTCAAATATTTTTTAAATTAGTTTAAAAAATTTTGTTGGATAAAAATGATTTGACGCTAAAATTTGTTCTGTCAAAGATGTTTTTATAGCACAAGTGATTTATAGAATTCTTTAAAGCAGTAGTGCTTTTTCTTTATTATTAGTGTGACTTCCGTAAAAAAAAATTCAACAAATTTTTATGAAAGTCAGTTTCATTGTGTATGATAACTGTATTTGTGGACAATTTCACAACTAAATTTGATTATAAGAAAACGAATAGTTTTTTTTAATTTTTGTGTTAACTTTTTTAAAAATGCATAAAATTTTGTACAGAACAGGATTGATAAGTATTATTAACGATTAAATTTGTGCCTTAAGGTTTTTATTCGGCTATAAGAAATATTGACAGTTTTACATCTCTCTGACAGAAACAACTGTCCTATTTGCACGAATCTGAATACATGATGAGAATTTAAGAGACTTACTAAAGTAAAAAATTTAGTAATCAATATCTAACTCTTTTGAAACTATTTAAAAAACATAAAAAGGCAAACTTACCATTATTAACATTTTGAACGTTGGACCATATGAAGCTCTTTAATGCTTGAGCTAGTTCATCGTATCCAACAGGTTCAAGAAACGATGGTTCTTCTGTATTCCCTGAGTCTTCTGTTTCATCATCATCATCATCAGGCTGAAGTTCGATTAAATCCAGAAAAGTGCTCTTCATTTTAGCTTCTCTGTACGTAATGCCCTCCTTTTCATCGTCGTACAACTTGTCACAAAGAAGAATTCCACACTCAATATTTTGATTCTTTACAAAGTCTCCGTAAACTGGAATGGCATCCAAAAAGTCCCTCTTTTTCGCATCGAAATATATCAAAATTCCCTCCACATTCGCCATCATGGGGCTATTTTTCTGAAATTCCTCGAGCGGGACAGTGACAGGACATAGATACACTTGGGTTGTATAGTATTTTGTGATCACATCGTATTTATAGCCCATAAAGTTGGTTTCCGGATCCAAAACATCAAAATCCTCATCGATTGGCTTTTTTCTAATATCTAGAAGAATCTTAGTTAATTTTGTTAATAATTATAGAATTAGGAGCTCTTACTGGTAATGATCTCTTCTGCTGATACACTTCCCTCAGTTATCACCATTATCACTGGATTCATTTTGATTTACTTTAAATTTTAGTTTTTACGAATCAAAACAAACTTTGACAGAACGTCAACAATAATAATAATGAATTCGGTGTGACAATGTTAATAAACAAAATATGAGTTTTTTTTTGTTAAATTTTTAAATATACGTTTTATATGACTGGCACTTAACAATTAAAAATAATTTAATAAAATTACAAAATTTACTTAAAATATTTAGAGCCCGTTTTTCTTAAAATAGTGTAAATGGAAAATAACCTAAATATTTTAAGATAAAAAAATATATTCGTTATTAAAAATAATTCCGTGGGTTTACAATTTAACACTAATCGACAAATTATTAGGATTGAAATTATGCAGAATATATTTCTCACTACAAAATATATTAAAATCTCTAAGCAAAATAAAATAATTATTAACTTTATAAAACTCTTATAAGACCAGTCCTAACATACAAATATTAAAACAATTTAGAGAAAAAATTAATATGTGATGATAACCCATTAATTACATAGTATGTATCAATATAATAAGATGTACAATATAAATTTCAATTACATAAAAAGAGACTTAAAATTCATATCAGGGATCTTCATCTATATTAAAATAAGATATGAGATAACATCAGCAAATAGTAAAATTTTAATCCGCGAATTCGGGAAAAGTGAATAAATTGCTTCTACTATATTACTTTCAAAAGGTTTGAGGCATTAATAATAATTGATAATATTTAACATATTAATGTTGTTCTCATTTTTTAATGAAGATAATGTTAATTTTTTCATAATCGAGTGTTTTACTGTTTAGACAATTTGCTAAGATTTGAATAAATTACCATAAAGAGGTTGTCTCATTTGATATAATTTATTATTGTAATTAACCAATTTGATATGATTGACAAAGCTCCATCTTGCATTGCGAAATACTGTTTAATATAAAAAAACAACACATTTAAACATGAATACGTATGTATTCCCAACAGGTGGTCCTACAAAAAATCTCCGGTTCTTAAAATTATGTTTTTTAATTTAATACCATGAACACAAAAAAGAACAATCAATAAACTATCTAATCTCAGGGAGATCTGGCAGGTCTATCTAAAATGATCATATTGTATATTGTTCAGAAAATAGTAACATTCAAAAATATAAAATAAATAAAAATTATTTAAAAAATAGAAATAACATTAAAAATCGTTAATTTTTGCAAATACAAAATTAAACTATGATACTTATTAGAATTGAATCAGTTTTTAATTTTGTTCTAACATAAATGAATCGTATAGTATAGCATATATTTTGCAAATAATAATAATCATAAGGAAAAACATTAATCGTTTATGTGGTTAATCGCCCTCGCTCATTTATAAACCAGAATTTGCCAAGCAACACACACGTACAATAAAATACGAATCCGATGGATCGTGCGGCTTCCAAAATAAATGCACAGACGATCCGGAACAAGGGTCTCTTTTTGTTTCCGCACCTTTTTCTAATTTACCTCGTGTGCCATTCGTGTGCCTCAACCACCACCACAAAGAACGAAAGAGACCTTTTCACAGATCTCCCTCGATTTTCACCCTCATCTTTACCCTTCCTTCAAACCCGAGGCTCAATTCGATGGCTGGCTGTGTTGCAATATCACAATGAAGCCAAAAGCTCAGCTGGCTAATTATCCCTCTGTTCGGCAGCTCGCTTAAATTCGAAGGGAGCGAGCAGCAATTCAGCTGTCGCATTTCTTCTTTTGCCAGCTGTTTTTCCCTCTTCTCTTTCCCTGTTTGCGCCGGCAGTTGTTTCAGAGTGCTCACCGTTGGCCGGGTTCAGTGCATCAGGTCATCAGACACAACAGTCGAAGAAAGTGTCTTCTTGGAACACCATTAGTTAAAAGATCAACATGAAGTGGTTTTAATTAAAGTGTATTAATTCGTAATAAATAATTTGTGAAAAATGGCGACAAACGTGTTGAATTTGAAAAGAAAACGAGAGACTGAAAGTGATTGTGGTTCCGGTGATCCGAAAGTGCGTCTAGAAGACGAGCCAGAGATTAGGCGAGTTAAAACTGAGGAAGTTCCGACGGCCACAACGGAATTTCTCAAATTGGCCCTGCAAAAGATCAACCAACTTTACGAGGAATTGGAGGAAAAATCGTCAGACGAAGGAGAAGAATCAGAAGAAGAATATTTGGATGACCATAATGACTCCTCTTCAGACAGCCTCGTCCAAGCTGAGGCTCTTGGCTATGCGATGTGTGCTCAAGAGACCATTTCCTTCCTGATCAACGAGGGATTTTCCGAAGACTGCCCCCTAATTCAAAATCTCCGGCATCGACTTATGAACCGATTGGATCCGTAATCATCATCGATTTCCAAGCACCCAGATCTTCTAGTCAACAACTGCTGATTCAACGATCATCAGTCCCATTCTAGTCATATACAAAATCAACGTTTAAGTGGATTAATATTTATTGCTTGGTCCTTTTCTTGTGTACAAAAATCGTTCAAAGAAAATAAAATTATGACACAATAGAATCAAATGCCTCATTATTTTTGGTCAATTTACAGGTGCTAGACTAGATTTTCAGGTGAGTATTTCAGCAGGCATTGTCAATATAGGTCATTTCTGGTAGAATATCGTTGATCCCGAGAAAACGGCAACGAGGATATCGCTAACACTGACGTCGAGCTGGTTCTTTTTAACGATCTTCAATATCCGTTCAAACTCTTCATAGGCAGTGGTTGTTCTGGAAAATTCAATTAAATCCATTTTAACAATTAAATACACATATTTCTAAATACATATTATATTCATGATGATTTTCTTTTGATTAGTTGTCATTTTCAGTAGATTTTTAATATTTTGATGTACACGTAAGTAAATAAAGAATACTCTTCAGTTTATATAAGAAATTGTTTAATATAATATAATGATTTTTTAGAAAATTCTAAATTACTTTAAAAAACAGTAACTTAAAAATGGAAAAATTATAAAATTGCTGTTTTATTAAATTTTAAAAACAAAATTTTTAAGTAACCGCATTAATATTTCACAAAAATAATTTACTGAACTTTAAAAATAACATTGACATTTGTTTTTTCTGTTTTTAGTTTTATTTTGCAATATATTAGGAAAATAATATTTTTATACAATTCTATTGAAAATTCTTTACATTTTAGTAGCCAATGTTTTTTCTAGAAAGTAATTTATAAAAACTAAATTATAACTATATATTATTACTCGTGTTTAATTATAGTTTTTTTTACATGACATAGATCAATAATTTTAAATTGAAATTAGGAAATAATTCAAATTTAAAGAAAGTTTCCTAGAAAATCTGATAACTGCCATTATTTATTGATCCTGTTTCAAATTTTTGTTTTAAATTTAATCAAAACCATTTAAATTTTTGTTTTGTTTTTAACATTATAAATGTTTAAAAATGTCAGAAAATAATTTGCGAATAAAAATGATTAATTTTATAATAATGTAGAAAATTGTATAACTTTATAGCTAACCTATTTGTTCTATTAAAATTTTTAAATATTGCGTTAAATTGAATTTGTTATTGATTCATTTTTCTACAAGTTCGCGTTTTACTATTGTAAAAAAATTTCACAGTTTATGGAAAAAATAGCTTAATTTCAAGATTTATGAATTATGATTTACACAAAATGATCTTCCAAGCAATATGGGAAATGAGAATGAGCAAAACGTTGAAAAACTCCCCTTTTTCGATTCTTGCAACTGACACAGGATTTGAACAAATAATTATTTTATTAAATTATGAAAACGATAATATTTTAGGCTACATAATACGAGTAATAACAAACTATTTATTACTACGAGTATTATTATGAATAGAAACTATTGAAACAACCAGATCACAATGATTAACCCGTATTAATTTATTTCACTGAAGTCAATGAAGAATAAATGGATTAAAAATCAACGAAATCCTCACAATTCACTTATGAATAGATATTTTGTGGAATTAAACTTACCTTTTGGGACTAATTTGACTATCTGTAGGTAACATTTTCGCACTCTTATTGCACTTTTATCTTATTTCAAAACAATATGAATACTGCTCCAATCCGTCGACAGTTCAAAACTACTATTTTAGTCGACTCTTTCAATCACCCTCAATTTATTCCCGGCCAGCCTTAATGAGCTCTGCTTGTGTTGGTGAACAATTGGGGTTCAATATTGTTTTCTCTTTTATTGCGGGGTGAAAAATGTTCACATATGGTAACGATGACTGTTTGTTGATGACGACGATGATCTAAGTAAAACCCAACGAGAAACAGATGAAACCCCAGAAAAGGGTTTCATTTTGTTGCCACTGACCTTCGCATTGGGTATTCTAAACTGAACTTAAAAATGGATAATCCTAGTTTATTTTCCTATGATATTCGATACGAGAACAAGTTATTATCGAGTTTATTGAGGATTCATAGACAAATGTAATAAAATCATCATATACAAATATTTATATCAAAATATATACGTTATTTTTAATTTATTTATTTTTGAAATAACTATTGTAAATTATACATTCTTTTTTATATGTTTATCTGAAATACAGAAAGGTTTTTAAAAGAAAATTAATATAAGAATTGTCTTGAAATGAATCGGAATGTTAATAAATATTGGTATTTTTTTCGAAGGTGTAACACTTTCCTATGTAGGAGGTCGTGTATGATCAAGTCTGGTCTGTTGTGTTCCAATCTGGAGTCCGTCACAACTGGTTGGTCGAACTTGATTCGAATCCTCTCGTTGGCTATTGTTGGAGGCATCACATAATTTTTTCTAGTCTTGCAAGCAATTCCATACTGATGATATATATGGTGGTGGATGGCTTTAACTATTTCATCATGTCTTCGTTTATATTCGTGTTCCAGTAATTTGCCACAATTAGTAGCTAGGTGGCCCACAGTTTGATTAGACAGGTGGCAATATCCACATCTAGCATTCTTAAAGAAAACATTCCTATCTTGGATTTACAATGTGATCCTTTATCTTGAGGAGTTAGATATCCATGCAATAACCAAGTAGATGATTCTTTGAAGACAACTGTATTGTCTTCTGTGTTGAATAGTTTTTAGTGCATATTTTTTCCTAGAATCTGGCCCATTTTGAAAGTCTGTTGGATTTCCTTAAGAATAACGTTTCTAAAAATTAAGTTTACAAATTAAAAATTAAATTTTACTTTTAAGAGATGAAATAAATTATTTCGTATGTATAAAATAATATCAAAGTTATATTTTTCAATTCTTTTGTGCATTTTTATTATATGGATCATAAGAAGGAACAGAGGAGATGTATTGTAGATTTATTCATAAAATTATATATTTTGAAATAAACAGATTAATCTTCTAATTATTTTATTATAGCATAACAATTCAAATTTGTTAAACGATGTCAATAATATGATTGGTTGAAATGTAAGTAAATAAGCATAAAAGATTTGCACAACAATTCCAGAACATTAAAATTATTCCTTATTATTTAATATAATAGTTATTTGTGCTACAACGGTGTAAAGTCAACTGTTTTAACGAGTGTTTCATTATTTCCGAGTTAAAAAACAGGAATTTACACCCGAGCAGGACTTGTTTTGCACTCCACTCATGAGCACTGAAAATTTTACAATTTCACATTAAATTTCATTATTTACAATAAAAATTTACAAATTGATATGTTTCACAAATGTTTCAAATGAAATCTTTACTTGTAAAGTTCCCGTTAGCGGTTGGAATTCCTCTTAGTGCGATAAAGTGAAACATTACGAAACCCAAATGGATATCGAAAAGCGTATGTTTCGATACGGGAATGCAAAAAAATAGTTTGATCACATAGAAAAATATTTTTTAAATTATTTTTTCTAGTATTTTGAATACTATGGCAAGAAAACCTTGTCCTGTTGTTAAAACAGGTGTTGTACACTCTTGTATCACAAACATTTATTGTTGAACTGCTCTTAAAATTAAAATAAGTTTTATTGAACATTGATCGTTTTTTATAATTGTATAAAAATTTGTGATATGTTTAAGGAACTTGTTTTAATACCAGAATAAAGTGTGTTTTGCAGATACACGTACATATACGTGTGAAAGGAATGTAATTTTTCAAAATTAAATAGATTTTTAAAGTTAGAATGGAATGCTAAGAATTAACAAGATAAACTGGATCTTTCTACTAGTATTTGGCTGTCATTCAATGAATGGGATGTTCTTCTTCGTAGTATTGTTTCTGTAGCCATAATCTCTATATTGAATCATTTGTTCATAGTTTTTTACAGCCATTGCAATAAGAGTTTAGAGTGGTTTAGGCAGAAAAATCATACATGTAATTTAGAACGCATTCTGATATCTCGTCCACTACCAATAATTCATTACTCGGTGTTTTATTCCAAATTTGGGTACCATAATAAGTAACAGTTACGTATATATAATAACTGGTAGTCCAGTTAACCTATTACCATATTATTTATCAGAAAATTATACAATATTCATACTATATTGTAGTTATTTGCAATTATCCTAAAATAGATTTTTGGCGCTGCATTGTAAATTGGACACCCACATTACCGCAATTGCAAAGTCGAGTGCATTTTGAGTTAGATATTGATTGTAGTCAACTTTTAGATCACTAGAAAAGATAGTGAACAGATGATACTTCTAGAATCTGTCTGGGCGGAAAAAATTGAAATCAGTGATAAAAAGCAAACTTTATTTGATGAGCTAATAGCCGATGTGGTAATGCATCCGGCTGCCTCTTCGGAGGCCATGGGTTCGATCCCTGGGTGGGTAAGATTGACTGGGTCCTTTCAACTGATCTAGGTGCTATTAATAATTTACTTGAATATATTATATTTGATTTACAGTATTAAAATTCCTATTTATTATCCTGTTTCTTGAAAAGGAATTAAAATTATATCATATTAAAAAGCATAACAAAATAAGAATAAGCGGTTTTGACATGGATGATATATTTTTATTATATATTTGTACAAAATATTTGTAAATTCAACAAGTTGTAACCTTTAAACAGATTTCTTATATTATTATTTGAATACAGATATAAATATGATCTAATTCGAGTGTCACCACCAGATAATGATTCAGTTTTGAACGAGATTTGAAGATTGTCCGTCAATTAAAAAAGAACTTCTAAATGGTACTTCTCCACGGTCACAGATCGACTTGGGGTAGGAATTGTTGATAGTACTGTCCGCCGTGGATACTGAGAAAAAGGGTTTCGTCCTCACTTTCGCGAATTTCTGCAAACAATCGAAAGAGAAGAGCGATAATCAAAGTAAAAGAGATCTTAAGTACAGAAAAGGCTATTGCAGGTGTCCAAATTCAGATCATGTGGCTCCACATGCATCGCGAAGTGTCCCCGGAGGAGGAGAAAGCGGTCGGTCGCCGAGGCGGAGGTACTGGACTTGGCTGTGGCATCTCCTCCATTTCGACGCAGACTAAACAACACAGAATGTTAATTGACACGGAACGGTGCTTTATAAGAAATCCTCTACTCACCCATTTCCTCCTCCTCGTGGTCGAGTCTTCTTCGCTTCTCCTCTGGTCTTGTGCAATTATCAGGGAAACTTTCTCCCGCTCGTTTTCGATTTTCTTCTCCGTTCAGCTTCTCTGTCCCTTGAACCGGGGCCTGGGTGGAAACGTAGCCATAGTACCCGTTCGAGGACAGGGTCAGCGTTGGGGGAGTAGGGACCTCCTTGGGCAAGTGGTTTTGCACCGAGTTCGGATTAAAGTAGTCGACGACTTTCGGACACAGAAAATTCCCGCCTTCCGTCGGACTGTAAAATGCAGAGTCATTCCCATGGCTCCAACAAGCATTTTCGTGGCTAGAGAGCACCATTTTAATACAATTAAATATTACAAAACGAAGAGAAAAGTTTTTTCTTATAAAATTTAGGTCAATTTCACCTAAACCGATTCGATGCTTGTGTTTCTTGGTGCTACTAACTAAATTGATGGTCAACAGTTAAGAGGATTCGCCCTTTTATCACTTGGTTAAACAAAAACAAGTCTAAATTCGATTATTTTCGATTTTATGTTTTGAAATAATTTTCAATGGAAAAAAACCAAACGCCAAATGAGAAGAAAGCCGGTTTTATGACAGCAGACACACACACACACAAAAGCAAGTTTGACAGTCCCAAATAAACACTAATCGTAAAACTTCTATTGTCAAATCATGTGATTATTTTGAACAACAAATTGTCTATTTTGACAAACCCTCTCTTGTCTACCAATAAATTGACACACAAGTCAAGTGACTTTATTTTGTACACTTTTTATCGATTTTCTGTTTATTTCCGATTAAAATCATGTCCAAGTCAAAGTTAAATGAAAAGAGCAACAATGCTGCTGCTAACAAAGCAAAGGTATAGTTTGGAATTGGTTTCAATTAAACTAGGTATTTATATATCCATTTTTCTTCCAGACTGAGAAAATCCAAAGATCGTCATTTTTCACTGTCCTCTTTTATTGTTTACTTATAATATTCCTGCCGATTGCCGGCTTCTTTAGCAGTAAATACTTTATCTTTGACGGCCTGATGCAGCTCCCAACAATACAGAGTAATATTTATTCTGCTATCGCCGCTGTTGTGGCCCTGCATTTAGCCCTTTTCCTGTACATTTACCGCGCCTACTTCGAGACCGACACCCAGGAGCAGAGTTTGAAGAAGAGAGACTAGTTAAATAAAAGTTTTATTATAACAATAACAAGTAATTGCGTGTGTGTTTCATTTTAAAGAAAGCGATTAATATAGAATCTCAATCCTTCTACGGATTCGTCCCTGCAAATTGTTCCAGCCCTCTCCGCTGTCAGGAGTCGCTCCATGCTCAGCATTAGCGAGATGTGGAACTTCTGGGCGAGCTCCTCACTCGAAATCGATGTACATTTCTCCAGTTCTTCGCTGATTTCCTCGATAATTTTTACGTCGTCGTGGGTTTCGGTTTGAAGGACCATCGCTCCACTGGGAAACGTTCGCAGTTTAATGGGACCGAACATTCTATGGCATGCGTTTAAAAGGTCCTCGGGTGAAAGTAATTCCATTCCTCGTGCCCGATTTACTCGACAATAAACGTCTGTTAAGGCCATCATTCCTCCAGCTTCCAAAATCGGCTCCATCAAGAATTCAGTCAACTGTTTCGCTAATTTGTCATAGTATTCCGATGAACTGGTGTAGTTGTCCCTTGTGACCGGATCGTCAATTCCCAAGCTCAAAAGATAGGCCTAAAACAATTTTTAAGATTGAAATTTGGATGAAATTTTAAATATTTTGCTAGTTTGATGATTTTAAGGGATATTTTCCAATTATTAATGGAGCTGATTATAAAACTAATTGGTTCTTATAGAGCATTATATCTATTTCAAATTTAGTCATTAAATTATACGATAAAATTGTAAAAGCTCACCTTAAATTTGACCGTTTCATCATCACTGATATCACCTTGGCGCTCTTTGATTTTGGCTGAAATTGATTTGGACACTTGAACCATGTCTTGGGCCATAACCATTAGTTTATTAAGATCTTGAAATGCAACAGTGATAGTTTCATCTGTTTGTTTTTGCTTTTCCTTGAGATTTCTCTCAATTCCAACAATTCCTGTCCTTAGTTGAATTCGAGGTGATTTCTCTTCTTCCTTTTCATTTATGGCCCAAACTTTTGCTTCCAGAGTCTCCCTAAAGCTATTTATCAGTGATTCCTCTATTCCCGACTTAGACGACAGCTTAATAAACAGTTCACGACTGTCGTCTCTAGGACCAGGCAACTTTTTGGATTTATCAATTTGCTTTAGCTTTAAAATAAGTCGTTTCTTCTTTCCGAAGAAATTGGAACTGGCCATCTCCTCATCAATATCGAAAACGAACTCCAACCGGAGGCAAAGACATCGCATTCCTTGTGCGATTTCTCCTGGACGACCCCAAAAGAGCCTGTGTGTCGTTAAAACCACTTCACCATCTTCAAAAGGTGTCTTGTTGTCACCGTCATACAGTTTTATGTTCTTCTCTTTAACCACAAAAGACTCATTGTCGTTTAGACGAGCGTCAATGTACTCAAATCGATCCATTTTCAAAGAAAAGGATTTTTTTTAATTTGTAAACAAATATAACAATAACAAATCTGACAGCTGACAGTCACCTAGGGTCAAATTGTATAATCAATGTGACATTGTTTTGTTTACTTTTTTAGAAATTTAAAAATATGCGTGTTGAAAACTAAGTTATCTAAGGTAATATACCAAATATATGTATATTAACAAATAGCCTAACTATTTATTTTCCTTTTGTTAATATCATTTAAGAATTCGTACTGAATTTGAGATTTAAATATTTCTTTTTTAGGTTATTGATGGTCATCGAAAACAGTGACAAAGGACATAAGGAAGAGAAGACTCTCCATAGTGAGGGAAAATCATTGCCTTATTTATATCCTTACGGAAGAACTTCTCCAAGACGGAATCCTCTAGTAAAACGGGGACCGAGTCTCGTGTTGCGGGAAGAGATTCCTCAGCACGTTTGGCCCCTCCGTATTTAATTCTGAAACATTTATTCAATCCCAAGGATGAGGAGAACTACGCTATCTTCTGTGATGTACGCAGCATCCTCAACAAACTCACGTCGGGGAAGTTTCAAAAGCTAAGCGATGACTTTCTAAAGCTCGATCTGATGTCGTCGCCGGCGGTTTTAAAGGGTGTCGTCCATCTTATTTTTGAAAAGGCCATCAGTGAGCCCATGTACTCGCCTTTGTACGCACAACTTTCCAAGCGCCTGTCTGACGAATATCCTACGAAGGAGCTGAAACAGGGGGAAGAGGTCAATGATTATTCTATTTTTATGAGGATTCTGGTCAAATTGACCAAGACCCGTTTTGAAAAGCGATTTAAATACTATTTTAAGAATAAAGAAATTAACGAGGGCAATGATAGCGAACTCGACGAAGAGGAAAAGCGATACGTGGCCAAGCAGAAGATGCTGGGGAACATAAAGTTTATCGGCGAGCTCTTCCTGCTCGACCAGATTAACGGCGCCACCATCCACAAATATATCCTCCACCTGTTGGATTTCAATAAAGAATCATCCGACATACAAGAGCGATGCTTGAATATAGAATGTCTATGCCAGTTTATTAAAACTTGTGGAAAGAATCTGGACACAGGACAGGAGAAGCAGGTGATGGACCAGTACTTTTTAGAAATAGCGAATCGATCCCAATTCGATCTCTATCCGCCGCGGATTCGGTTCATGTTGCGCGACGTGATCGAGCTCCGTGACAATGCTTGGACACCGAGGAGTGTCTTGAATGATAGGCAGGGCACTGGCGAATTGACGGGCATAGGACAGCGGAGTGGTGGCAGATGACACGACATTTTTAACAGTCTCAGTCTGGGAAACAGAATCACAACAACGGAAATGAAGCTAGATGACCTCTTATTAACAATAACAGCAAGAAAAGTGTTTTATTCATATTTTTATATTTTGGTATGACACCTAGCCTTTTTTTACAAATAAAATATGTTGAACTATCAAGAAAAATATGACAACAGTTTATAAATTTACATAACTATGTTACTTTTTGACCAACTTTCCACTTCAATAAAGTTTTTAATTGTTTCCGAGTTGAAAAGGGTTTTACCCGAGCAAGACATAATATTTCTTGCAATTTCCTAAAAATACGAGTATCTGAAAAACTAAATATTTGATTGGTTATCGGTTTCTATTTCACCGTTATATTGGAAATCATCGTTCAAAATTTTCAGTAGTGCGATTAAAAGTGTATTTAGTTGATTTGTTGTAATAACTTCCATTTTAAACAAAATTTATAGCAATATCTAAAAATTGGAAAGAAAAATATTAAAATAATTATTTGCATTTTATCAAAATTTTGGAGAATCATTAGTAAATCCATCTATTTTTGAAAATATTTTGTTAATAATATTGATTTTTTCCGATTTTTAATTCAATTTATTTGTTTAAATTTGTTGACATAAATTTATTTTAATTAAAAATGGCATCGAATGGCTATTTCATCATAAATTTTGAAGAAAAGTAGCCATTAATTATATTATAATGTTTGATGAAGGATTTTTTAATTTTCAATTCAAGATTTAAGTCCATTTATATGAAAAATAATATTAGGAATATAATACAGACTCCCGTTTTCCATAATATATCTTCAAAAAATATAATATAAAAACTCTTTTCATTGCTTGTTCAAATGATTTTATTGGAAACCAGGTTTAAATCAAAATATTTAAGTATATTCGTTAAAATATTTTAATAAAATTTTAATTATTTTGAATTTGAGTATAAAAATTGACTCTTTATTACAACTTTGTGTATTAAATCTGATTAAATATTTGATTTTGACGTTTATTTCTAAATTATCATTTTAGTAAATAATTAATATCTTGGAGTTTTAACAATATATTCCAGTGATGGGCAAACTACGGCTCCCGGGGCAAATCCGCCCGCCGAGGGAGTCAATCCGGCCCGCGACAT
>JXOV01015221.1:0-15669 GCA_001014945.1 Clogmia albipunctata
CTTGTTTCTTTACGGAAAAACAACTTTATTATTTATTTATCATAATTATATATTAAATAATATATTATACGCCCTTGTAGCTTAAAGAACTATCTTTTTTATTGTGGGTAAACAAAAAATCAAAGAGTGTTTTCTATCTTTTGTAAATCATAAGTTTAATTGAACATTTATATGCTCTATTTTGTAGTAAAAGTTGTTTTTAAATATACATTTGTGGTGATTCAGTTTTTTTCCGTGTACAATTCTTTTGTCATAGGGTGTTCTGCTGTGTCCCCAAACACTGTCGCAAAGTAGAAGAACACGTCTTCGACGCGCCTTCACCGAGGCTACCAGCGATACAATGCAATATGTTAGAACGGTACCTTTAAAAACCTCATCTAAACAAAAATATGTTTAAATAATGTTTTAAATTTTTTTTCCAAACAACTTTTTTTATAACAAAAACTACGCACATTCCCTAGTATTTTTAGATATTAGGCTTCATATTTAGATCATATTAGAAAATTTCCATTTTGCTTTGATGCATTCAAACACATGCATAAAAATTAACATTATTATAAATAATAAATAAGCTTTTGAATTTTTTTAAACACATAAGTATGTCATTCCTTAGATCATAATTACACAATATATTACTAATTGAAATACCGTGTTTAATTTCTGATACGAAATATTATTATTTTTAGTAAACTACGTGTATTTTTAAATTTGAACAATTTNATTTTGATTTTGGATTTTGTTTTGCTTAAATATTATAAATAATAAATAAGCTTTTGAATTTTTTTAAACACATAAGTATGTCATTCCTTAGATCATAATTACACAATATATTACTAATTGAAATACCGTGTTTAATTTCTGATACGAAATATTATTATTTTTAATAAACTACGTGTATTTTTAAATTTGAACAATTTTAAAATAACAAATTATTTTGGAGTATTTGCATATAAATTTAATCATATAGACCAGATACAAAATTGGTATACAATTCATAAAAAACACGTAAATCTAGATGCGTTTTAAATTATTGAAAAAATACCAGTTATAAATCAAAGTATTTTTAAGAACGTGATATAAAGGGTGTCTCAAAATTAACTCGTGGTTTGAATTAAAAATAAAAGTGATCTTTGTATGTATAAATTTACGAATTTAATCAAAAGTAGCACTACAAATTCACTCTCAAAACATTTGAATTGTGTTAATTGAAAGTACATAAATAAATAAAGTACATAAATAAATATTCTATATTATAATATTTTAATTTCATATTTTGTTAAATTGTTTATAAAATCATATTCAAACTAATTTTTTTTTGTTAAAAAAATTGATATAATTTGTTTTATGTAAGACTACAATAAAATCCGTATAATACTCTGCTTATCAAACCGCTTATTATAACGAATTACAAATCGAACTTAGGTTTACATAAAAAGGACATTATATAATAGAATCCGGTTAGTATTTAATTGTTACTGATTTCTAAAAAGTTTTAGTGACTGACAAAACAGGTCCGCTTATTAGGAGGACATCTACAAGTATAGGATTTTTAATGTTTTCGGATTCTTAATTATGATAGTCTCCATTTTTCTCGGGTGATGACAACATCAATCAATAAAACATCTAAGCATCATTTAAATAATTTGAAAATTGATTTGTTTTTTCAAGTAAATAATTATTTATTAATATTTGCATTTTGATCACCACTGCCATAATAGGATTTAATAAACATGTTCAGCGTTAATACAGAATAATAACTAGGTAGCCTAAAGCCATTTTTATTTATTTATCATCCAGCTAGTGCAATTTACCAGTGTCAGCTTCATGGCAAACCCGCTTTTCCACACTTCCTTATATTTAGCACCCAAACAAATCAATAGCTATATAAATAATTTTCTGTTTACCACATTTAAAATAAACTTTTGATTTCAGTAATTTACAGGCATTTTCCGGTTTGGATCGACTTTATTTTTATATTTTAGAAAAAATGCAAAAATACAAAATTATAAAATTATAATGCGAAATTTTTCACGCTTTTATTTATTTCATATATTTAAAGTCATAAAAATATAAATAACTACCATATATCATTGGTCGAAATATTACAGCTGTAACGACACTATAACAGTATTTTTAAAATAGTTGTTAAAGCACATGTTTTCAATTCATAATTAAACACACATCTATATTATGATTTTTGTGTTCTAGAATTGTGCATGTATATTGTTATATATAAATATTTTACATATTAATTTAATAAAAACCCGACGTAGAATATTTGTAATTGTCCCATTTATATTTTGCGTCGCATTTTTGCAAACTCGTCCTTTTCTCCAATCACAATATTGACATACACCTTTATATAAATAAACACTAGTTAATAGTTTTATTCTTATTTTGTTTATGTCAGATATATATTTTCTATTCACGGCTCATTAGCATTTGTCAAGGTAAGTGGAAATATGCAATAAAAAGAAAATTTTAATGAACTTTTGAATAAATATTTAAAGGGTTAATTTTATAACTAGGTAATTTTGTATTTTGGAGTAATAGTTTTCGTAATGTAATTCTCTGTTAATCTATAGATAATTAAAGACCTATTTGGGTAAACATTTTAAATAATGTCCCAACCACATTTTCAATGTGTCTTCTAAAGTGGGTATCTTTAGGCGACTTATATTTAAACAAAGATTTAAAGAATCTGGTTCCTAAATGTTATTTTCCATAATTTATTATGTGATGAAAAAGCTTAAAGTGTTAGTATCAAAATTCATGCTCATTTTATCCCAAGCTGCACATTTTATTGATCCAGCTTGCCCATTGCTACTGTGATCATGTTAAATATGTTTAAAAATAGTTTTTCATCCATTTAGAAAGGGAAACTATTTACTACATTGTATTGCAAATAAATGTATTTAAATTGCGCCCATTTTTAAGTGAACCGAATTCTATAAATAAGCATATTGAAAATTTGAAGAGGCCTCACATGATTTGGAATCGGTATAATTCCGTCAAATACGTCGGAACCGGAAAACCGATGATGATGGTGATGTGCTGATGAGACTCGGCAACAATGGCTGAGCAAACGTACATGACCACACCGATATCAAACCCTCTTTCAGGCATCATTGTCATACCATTTGAAATTTGATAGCACTCTCCACAGTTAGAAGGAGGCTTTATTCTCTCTGACCAGGATGCTAAAATTGCACTCTAGCCTCATTCTTTTGGTAGAGGGGAGAATTTGGTCAAGAATCAAATTAAATTTTATAACCTTAATCTGAAGTGTAGGTGCTCCTAATAGATAAAATAATAATCCTTTATGGCAAAAGGGGTAAGAAGTATCAGAATCAATTATACTGGCTTGACCTGAATCTCAGTTAATTGCGGTAAACGGCTTTTAGACCACAATAATAATTTAATTTCACTTGATTAATTAATCAGGAAATGTTTTAATTTTATATAAGCACCAAAATACTATTAGTTTCGAAATTTCATTAGTTTTGCTATATTTAATTGAATTCAAACTCTAGTCCATTTTATTGATTCAAGAGGGAATGCTATAAAAAGTCTCCTATGGTTATTTAATTGGATTTGCTAAATATGTACTCGTTCTTTAAGGTATTCATTTATAGTGTTATTGTGTAAGAATTTTAGAATAAAATTAATTATAGATAATTCAAAGAACAACGCAGCACAGTTTAAGTCCATGTCGAAACGTTTTGTTTAATTACTATTGATTTAATTTTGTATAAAGGAGATTATTTAATGAGAATAATTTAATTTTGTATATCTATTACAATGCGAAAGTAATAAGATTTTTATTGTTAATAGGATTCACCACTTCAACTGCAATCAGAATGAATAGTTAATATTTTATTCAGAGTTTAACTCCAAAAATAAAAAATCACAAATATACAACTGCGAGAAAATTAATAGCCAACCTAGCACAATTTTTAGTTTTACCTTAATTTTATATTCATAAAACACAAAATTTTAAAAGTGAGTATGAAGTTTTATGAATATCAACTTTGAGAGAAAATTGTAGAATTTCGTGAAATCAAAAGTAGGCCATTTTTCAATTGGGTGCGATTTTCCACAATAAAGCACTTTAGGAGTGTACTGTATACTATAATTTGAATTGAATACTATATCTTTTAACAAATTAATAACTGAGCATAACCCTTTATACGAATATACGCTTTACAATGTCTATCTCTAGAATGAGATTCTTGCAATCCTTCAGTAAAAAATATACCAAAATGTCTTTCAACACAGTCCCAAGTGTACTTAGTATTGCCGAAGAGGCAATTTTAAAACATTAACTTTAGCATTAGATTGAGTCAACGACAATTTTTCGCCAATTATTTGCAAATTGTTTTACGGAACTAGGGATAGTCTCAACCTCAACTATCGTGTGTTAGACTTTACGTGACTGTTTGTTTTCAGTGTATTAATATATATATATATTGGTCAATTAATAGCACCAAGACCAGTTGTAAACGGAACNTTAGCATTAGATTGAGTCAACGACAATTTTTCGCCAATTATTTGCAAATTGTTTTACGGAACTAGGGATAGTCTCAACCTCAACTATCGTGTGTTAGACTTTACGTGACTGTTTGTTTTCAGTGTATTAATATATATATTGGTCAATTAATAGCACCAAGACAAGTTGTAAACGGAACCAGTCAATACTTCCTTTTTTTGCACCATTACTTATTTATATACCACNGGAACCAGTCAATCCTTCCTTTTTTTTGCACCATTACTTATTTATATACCACNTATTTGATAAATATTAACTAACATAAATCTCTTGGAATTTGATTTAATTGNGATATGATAAATATTAATTAACATAAATCTCTTGGAATTTGATTTAATTGAACTTTCTAATTTCTATACTGCTTAAATGACATCAATTTTATTGAACTATTATTATTCCTGATAATTAGCCAATGTCTTTAGTGGTGTCAATTAAGGCTATATATAAATAATAAAAAACAATTAAAATTATTTCGATCATAGACAGTTAAGGACATGATTTTGAGAAATGGCAAATTTGGTGATTTGGAAATTGAAATGATGGATTTCTAATACGAAAATTGTTGATAATTTTCAAAATGGACTTTCCTGGTAGTAAAACGACAAAATGTCAAGTACTTAAATAGACGCGCGATTGAAGAATACGTAAAGCGTTGACCACCTTCTTGCTTTTGGACACAACAAACCGTTGGTCTACTATATTGTTTATACACTCAGAACCCTCATCGCTCCTTTATTCATGGAGTTTATGGCCTTGGCCTGGAAAATAATAGTAGGAGTAAAAACCACACCAAAGGGGACATTCTCGACGACTAAACATCAGCTTTTGTGCGTCTGAGTTGATGTTTTCGTATACATATACAGACATTCTGTGCGACAAATCAATGAATTAGTCTTTGATGATTCGCGCCCGGCCAAAGAAACTTGGCCATCGTAAAACCAGACAAGTGTCCACAATTAATTGACAATTTATATTTATTTTTGGATCATACATAAATCGTTAATGTCTCTCTTTCGATGTCGAGAGCGGTTTGTGATTAGCTTGGACAATATACACAATGTCAATAATTATCTATCACAATCTGTTTAATGTTAACGTTGTGATTAATCGGCAATTGATTTTTGGTCGAAGAATTAGTTGTTGTAGATTAATGGTCAACAAATGCAATATAAGGATCCAAGGAAGCTTGGAAAGGGTGGAGCGAGCAGAGTCATTTCCACCGTCATTCTCAAATTGTCCAAAAGCCTATTGGAATTCTCTCAAAGGAGGAGAGAACTTGAAAAGCTTTCCTTCCCCTCAATTTTCAATCAAGGTTAAACCGGAAACTAATTTTATTTTAAACTAAAAAAATTATATGATTTTCTAAAATGTTTTTTTTAATAAAATAAAATAAAATATAAAAATTTCATTATTGTGCGAAGGAGCCTGAGCCGGAAGCTTTAAATTAAAAAAAAAACTACCGACTCTGTCGATTCTCTCTGATACTCCCAAACTCATTTTCTTGTTGTATTTCAATATATATTATAATTAATAGTTTCACGTTTATTGGTAAGAAAAAAGATTTAAGAATTCATCAATTAATGATTTAGTAATAAATAGACAAAAAAACAAGTTATTATAAATTAAGATAAATGCCATTTTGCATATATGCAAGTTGGAACAGAGTTCTAACTCTCCCAAACAATATTTTCTGTCCAATTCTGTGTCTCTCTATGTGTGTCTGTATCGAGCAGAAATTGAGAAAGTGGAGAGGAATTATTCCACCAGGCGCACGCTGTGGCGAATTGAAGTGATATTGGAGAGCTTTGACTCGCTGCTGAGCTGCCCCATTCAGTCTATTTCTGCTCCTCCGATTAAAACCATCACATGTGCGCGTGTGTCTGAATTAGGAGTTTTTAGTTCTAATTTAATTTTCTGTTACACTGAGTTTGAGATGGTTATCAATTAAAACGCAGGTGCTGCGAGCGACTCCGAGCAAACATGAATGATACCGGACAGGAAGAATCGTGTTAGAAAAGTGGTCACTTGAGCTCTCCCTTTTCTACATTTGAATTGCACATCATAGCTTCTTCTTCTTCTCCTTCTAGTAGTCCAATTCTTGTTTCTCCGCTATCACAAATCGGGGGAACAGATAACAGAAAAAAGGTGATAATTGAATAAATAGAAATTGGAAAAAGGCATTCTTTTTTATTAACAAAATATATATTGATGAAAAAAGAGTCGTTTAAAAGTGTTGCGCGAAAATCGAAATTGTGTGTGCTGTGATTGAGAGAAGAAAACGCGAATATTATTGCCGCCATCATCTCCGTCGACGCCTCTCGAAATTCAGTGCGATTTTATTCATTCCCAGGACACAAATAAGCCCCAATTCCGAAATGAGTTCCGATAGCAAAATGGCGTAAATGGATGTGTCTTAGAAATTCACCAATAATCAATAAGCAACATACAACTCGTGATGGCCATGTTGTAATTAAGATATTGGATTTGTGTGCTATAATAGTTGTGTTTTTAAGTACTATTTTTGTGTGAGGGGACGAGTCACAAACAACAACAACACTAATAAGTGACAATGTGTGTGTTTGTGCTTGTGCAAAAGAATAAAAATCGGTTTCATTTTGTTCAATGGAATTCCAATCACTTTCCTCTCTCTTACTTTCTATCTCTCTGGACAAAAAGGCAATATAACCATCAGGAAATAATGGACAGTGGCATTAAGTGGCAAAAATGTGTATCATGCTAAAAGACAATGCAAACAACCTGTCGAATGAAAAGAGAAAAAAAGCTAAAGCATAAAAATCAACCCCAAAATGCTATACATTCTAAAGAGATTCGCTTATGGAAAAACTGGCAAAGACTCTTCATCTATATACACAAAAGAAAGATAAAGAAAACAATTTATAACAGTTATAAAACACCACAACAAAGCGAGAACATTTAATATGAAATTGGGTGTGTTTTATTAATTTCCAAATGAATTTAATACAGATAAACATCGATACACACACAAACTTATATCTGTCCTTTCATCGTAAAGCTTCAACAATTTTATCCTAGAAGAGGAATGAAGGATAAGAAATAATCATTGTCTTAAATTAATTTTTGGCACAGCTTGTCCTTTTTTGTAAAGCTGAACATAAACAACTCAAAATTTGTTTTAGTAGTTTTTGAGATAATCTTATAATCCAACAGAAAACCGCAATATTATTCCCTTTCGTGATTCAAATTTTAACATATCTAAAACATAAACCTGCTTGTTCTACTCGTAGTTTAATTTTGTAAGTTCGAAGGCGAATAATTATTTATGTAATCCTTTTTTATAGTGAAAAGAACTTAAAGAAAGCTTAAGAACTATAATTATATATATTAATGGAAAAAAATTAAAATTATTACTTCTATCTGAAAATCATCTCAAAAGAAATAAATTGAAGAGTTAAGAAATATTTAGTGTTTTCAAACTCAGATTAAGACAATGAAATTTGAAAATATGCCATTTCCATTATTTGTGGTATAAATTCTCTAACAAAAATTTTTTTTCTAAAAAACCAATTTATTCAGTAAACCGCAAATTGATATACAATATAATCTTTTGGTAGTTTTTAGCCCTATAACCGGTAATGAAATTTCCAAGCCTTTGATTGGGTTTATTGGATATGAAAATTGATTTCGGCCTACGAAACTACGAATTTGTAATTAATTTTAATCTTTTGGATTAAATTTAAACGAAATTAAAATGAGAATGATAATATTGGCATTTATCCCTTTCAAAATTCAACTAATTATATTCTAACCCCAAAAAGATCCCAAATTCCAAATATATTCCAGAAAGACAGGCCTGAAGGTTATAATAAACGGTAATTAAGTGTTCGCTCAAGTGAGTTGAAAATACGGTGAAAGTGAAAAGTAGGAAACCGTGGTGTTATTTCTGGATATCTCGAAAAACTATAGCTGGTTGTGATTGAAAGTGCTTGTGTGTGTGTAATGTTTCACATTAATGCCAAAGTTGAATACTTGATCAGCTATCAGATTGGCCAACGAAAGACACTAGTGTAACAGCGATAAATGACCTGACGTAGAGATAGCCGCACCCTTTACCTCAAGGTGATAATCACTCCCCACTGAATTTCTAATTTGAACACAAGAACAGTTGAACAAAAATGTTAATTTAATATTTAGCTATATGCTATGATGGTCCTTTGTGAGTTTCTCATAGGCAACATATTAATTGAAACACATCTAATAATACTTTTTTAATTGAATTGTTTTGGACAGTTTTAGGTCTAGTTTAAAAAAAATTCACAATTATTATAAACCAAAATGTTGTTTTTCCTAACGCAGAAAGATCATATTAAATCATTTCACTTTAAGGTTGACAAAATGAGGAATAGCTAAACACTAGACACTTTTTAAATCACGAGCATAGTAAGAGTCTTATAGGTGACCCCCCGTGTGTTAACTATGTATTTTTACAATACTCTATGCTTTTTAAGCAAGTTAAATTGAACTTGATGCATTTAAACAAAATTTACAGAAACATTTTAACATAATAATTGTATATCTTAATAATTATGTTACCTTTTTTTCATTTCTAAAATTAGATAATTAAAGAGAGGATCAATATATTTTGCTTCTGTCCACTACATAGGAAATATTATCTCTCCCTTTTGTTTAAATTCAAAAAGTTATTGTTTTTTAAAGAGGGGTTTGATACGAGTATAAACATTTCATAAAATATACGTTTATTTTAAACTATCCGTACAGTAAATCCTTCACAACGAAACCGACTTCTATATGAAGGTCACATTTAAGTTATATTGATAAATCATTTGTGCTTTAAAGCACTTGTGTTTTTTTGACAAATGAAATAGAAGTACCGTAAAATCGTTTTTATGTAACCAAAATTTTAAAACCAATTTTAAACCTACCTTTAAATAATATGTCCAAAACAAGAATACGAGGAAAACTATTACAATTAAATCAATTTATTGTCATCATCAAATGGACGAGTAATATTAGTAGATAAAAGTAGTAAATACATCACTGGAAATTTATTCAAATTGTCCGAGCGGCATTAATAATTTATTTATGTCAACGTCTAAAACTAGGTTGACAATGTTTCCACATAGCCAATGATTGGTATAATCGACCTCTGCAAAATCAATACTTCAATAACATATCAAATAAACAGGATTGGTTTTGAATAGATCTGGCATTTAGTTAATGGTATAAGCATAATAGGGCACGTTTGGGCAGATTAAACAATGTATACTAAAGTAGATATAAAATTAGATGTCGTTTTCATAAATATCATTTTTTGTTGAAAACTCACATTAAAAAATTCTGTTTTTACAATGTTTAATGCTTTTTTATTTAAATTGTAATAAATTTATTTAAAGATTAAAATATACCTTTATTTTAAAACAGGTAATTAATATATATATATATTATAATATTGATATTTGTAATTATTAAAATTTCCAAAACTAGTTCGATTTCAAATGAAATCGATTCATAAATTATAGTGCTAAAATCTTATTGATTAGCTGAAAAACAATTACATATACGTATGCTTNAGATTAAAATATACCTTTATTTTAAAACAGGTAATTAATATATATATATATTATAATATTGATATTTGTAATTATTAAAATTTCCAAAACTAGTTCGATTTCAAATGAAATCGATTCATAAATTATAGTGCTAAAATCTTATTGATTAGCTGAAAAACAATTACATATACGTATGCTTGTACATTATTATCGTTTAAAACGATGTTAAAAGAAAGAGAGAGAAATTGAATGTAATCCATTAGCACCGGCTATTTTAAATTATAGCCAAGGAATTAGTAACAGTCATTAAAAATACTTTGCTTTAAATTTCAAAATATTGCGATAATTCAAATCTATAATTTATTTACTGCATTTAGCCGCTTTTTGGTCTCTGTCTCTCTCTGGGCTGGCATCATCATGGGTCAAGAGCAATGAACGTGGCGAGGTCGTAAACGGAAATCGTGTGAGAAAATGCATAAATATTTTCTTTTAGAAACGTTTAAAAACGAGACAGACTTTTTTTTTATTTAATGGTATTTCAAATGAAGTATATATTTGAGGACAAGTTAAACTTTATATTTATATATAGTATGTATTATTTTAATTTTCAAATTATGAAAGGAAAATCTAATTTCAAACGACAAAAAATGTCTTTTAAAAGATTCCTTTCTCTTCATGTTCTTTTAAATTAATAAATTACCAAATTATATTTAGAAATATTTAAAAACGAATTTAAAGAAAAGGATTACATGCGGACGTATCTACATAATTTAAAAATATATTAGTAATAATACAAAAACTTCAAACACACTTAAACGTTATTTGATTTGGAGTTATTTATATAGTATATCACTTGAAGTTTTAAGCTTAAAAATAATAAGAAATATAAATAACTTAATATGATAAAATGAATAAGGTAACATAATAGTTTTATACAACAAGGTCGATAAGATAAGTCATTATTAAAAACAAGGGTTGTTTTAAGCCACGAGCGTAGCGAGTATCTTAAAGAAAGCCCGAGTGTTTAATAAAGCTTGTCGACCGTGTTTTATACAAAATTTTATGCATTTTCAAATAAATTAGCACAAAATATTAAATTTTTTTTAGAAATATGTGTGTCTTTGTTCCACAAAATATATCTTCCTTTGTTTCTCAATGCGTAATGCGGAATAGGAAATTATTTTGATAATCGCTTTTGATTTCTTCAGCACAAATTCTAATATTTGGATAATTGTTTTCAATTTTTATTTCTATTCCATAACAAAATGTTGATTCGTAACAGAATTTTTAACTGTAATCTGAGAGTGCCGGGTGACGAATGTTCGTCAATAGTAAAACCTCCAGTGTCAAAATCATTTTTCATATAAATTGATGAATTTCGTTTACGGCGGTAATACATTAATAATAATTAAAAAAAAGCACTAGTACTTTAAAGCACATGTGCTATAATAACGACTTTCACAGAGCAAATTTGAATGTCATAAAATTAATTTACGTATCGATAGGCCATGAAGTACTTTGCCAGTCATGTGAAAAGTTGTTGTTATTGCTACGGGTACATTTGGTGCAACTACTAAACAAATAACAAAGAAACAAATTCNGTTGTTGTTATTGGTACGGGTACATTTGGTGTAACTACTAAACAAATAACAAAGAAACAAATTCAATTCTGAATTTTTCAAAACATTTNTTGAATGTCATAAAATTAATTTACGTATCGATAGGCCATGAAGTACTTTGCCAGTCATGTGAAAAGTTGTTGTTATTGCTACGGGTACATTTGGTGCAACTACTAAACAAATAACAAAGAAACAAATTCAATTCTGAAATTTTCAAAACATTTTTTTTTTTTAATATTTATAATGGTTTAGAATTCAATCTATAAATTGAATTTTGTTTATTTAGTAAAGTTTTAATCCAATATAAAAACAAGAAATAGGTTAAGAATAACACTGTCACTTTGCCCCACGCTAATTGCCGGTTTCACCGGATGGAATTGTACAAATTATTTAATTTTATACAATACCGCTAATTTTAACTATACCGTAATTAGTAACTAGTTGATAAAGCCATTCTGGGCACAGTGAAATCCCTTAACAGATGTGCGTAAGGATTTCATGCTGCGTTGTGTTTATTTATTCATAACTGTGAAGTCACTCGAGTCTCATTATACGAGTAGTAAAAACCGCAATTGAGTGTCGCTATTAGTTTATAACAGAATCTGCCAGCAAAAATACAAATTCTATCCAATACTTGTGTATAATAAAATGTAAAAGTACAAAAACACAAACATTTAAACGTGAATGGATATTAATAGAATTAATTTCTCTGATGAGTGTTTCTAAACAGATATAAATATTTTCTCTTCTACACAAATTCGTAATTATTTATATATATATTTAAGCGTGAAATGTAGAATAATATCTTAATAAACTGATTGTTTAATGTGCTTTATTCCCTCACATAAAAGATAAGTACATATAATAATGCAGTAAGTATTTTATTCGACAGTTAACAGAAGACGATCTTGTTGCCGAAATGTTTTCTCTTCCATAAAATCACTTATTATTGGTGGAGTGGAATCGTTAGTGAAAAGCAAAAACTTAAATTTAGTAACTTCCATTTTTCTTTATTACTATAAATAAATATCAATGAACTTGGTTCTTCATATCTGGGACTATAAATTTACCCGATTTCATTGAAAAACTCTAGACGAAGAACTGCAAATTATTGGCAATAAGCAGTAATCCACATTTGCATGCTCGACAGATTGATTATCACTGCACCGCAGCAGCCCAAAGATAGATTAAGGAATATTATTGCTCCACCAGAATTTTGCTCCCATTCTGATGTACTCGACTCGTATTTATAGACCCNGTAGACGAAGAAATGCAAATTATTGGCAATAAGTAGTAATCCACATTTGCATGCCCGACAGATTGATTATCACTGCACCGCAGCAGCCCAAAGATAGATTAAGGAATATTATTGCTCCACCAGAATTTTGCTCCCATTCTGATGTACTCGACTCGTATTTATAGACCCACGCCACNCTAGACGAAGAACTGCAAATTATTGGCAATAAGCAGTAATCCACATTTGCATGCTCGACAGATTGATTATCACTGCACCGCAGCAGCCCAAAGATAGATTAAGGAATATTATTGCTCCACCAGAATTTTGCTCCCATTCTGATGTACTCGACTCGTATTTATAGACCCACGCCACGGTTTAGTACCAATTTTATGATCTCTTCTCAATTACGACAGAACTTTATTGTTGTTGGTTTGTTTAATGCAAAAAAGCATAAATTCTGATGTCATTAGTTTTGAGCAGATTTTAGCAGTTTTATGTTATTGGTGATTGCAATCAGACAAAAATTTCAATTACGTTTTATTTTAAATTTGTCTCTCTTCAAATGTTGCCTATTCTTTTTTAACTTAAAAACCAAACAGAAAATTAATTCTGAATAAAATTTATTCAATACGATATAAAGTATAAATACCCACATACGATTCGAGCCTTTGGACAAACTTTTCAATTAATTTCATTCATTATTGGTTTTTTAATTAAATATCAACAAGTCATATAAGACATAAAATAAATAAAAACAAATTATGTCAACTTTTCAATAAGATTTTCCAATAGATTTTTTTTATAATACTCTTTATTTCGTATCTAAAAATGTGCATATTTCCCTTATTGTAACATGTGTTAGAATTTAAACAATATGGGCTTTTTTTTAAATTAATACCACAACTTTATTTTATCACAGAATACACTTTATTGTTATTATACCTAAATTTTCTGAAGATTGATCTAATATACGTTTGATTAATATCTACCAAAATGGATTTAGCTCCGGAAACCTGTGTCCACATTGTCAATACCTGGCTCAATGAAGACACCGTGTGCCGGTGCGAATCGGGACACCGCTGCAGCAGCTGGCAATGAAGAAGCTGGAATCGCCTTGGTTGGTGTCCATTCGGAATACCCACGGTAATGATTTTTAAAAATAAATTTATAAGTTAGCTTTATTAGTTTATACTATTTTCAATGGATTGAATTTAATCTTTTTATGAAAGTCATATCAAGCTGTTTTGTTAGAAAATTCATTCCGCATTATATAGCTAATTATTCAAGAAATTGTCTATATATTATATATTTGATGTAAGACAGAGAGGGAAGAAGAGATTTAATCTTTTTATGAAAGTCATATCAAGCTGTTTTGTTAGAAAATTCATTCCGCATTATATAGCTAATTATTCAAGAAATTGTCTATATATTATATATTTGATGTAAGACAGAGAGGGAAGAAGAGATTTAATCTTTTTATGAAAGTCATATCAAGCTGTTTTGTTAGAAAATTCATTCCGCATTATATAGCTAATTATTCAAGAAATTGTCTATATATTATATATTTGATGTAAGACAGAGAGGGAAGAAGAGATTTAATCTTTTTATGAAAGTCATATCAAGCTGTTTTGTTAGAAAATTCATTCCGCATTATATAGCTAATTATTCAAGAAATTGTCTATATATTATATATTTGATGTAAGACAGAGAGGGAAGAAGAGAGATATACAGCTGAGACGTCATTCTTTGTGTCAGATTGGTTGCTACTACTAAAATCGGACATAGAATGTTTTATACATAGTAATTCAGTGCGGTTGGGNCGGAAATAGAGTGTTTTATACATAGTAATTCAGTGCGGTTGGGAACCCTACAATGAGTAATACTTCATATTACTTTTGTTTAAANTTTGATGTAAGACAGAGAGGGAAGAAGAGAGATATACAGCTGAGACGTCATTCTTTGTGTCAGATTGGTTGTTACTACTAAAATCGGACATAGAATGTTTTATACATAGTAATTCAGTGCGGTTGGGAACCCTACAATGAATAATACTTCATATTACTTTTGTTTAAATTTAATAAAGCTATGGTATTCTGATTTTTATTCCGACACTTTAAGGGAATAGGGGCCGACATCGCTTATGATTTTAATTTTCCCGGTATATAGAAAGAGCCGTTAATTACAATGCACTACCTCTCCATTCAGGTATATGGAGGAGCGAGGCCTAGGTGGCGGCATCATCAAAGGATCTAGCATCAACTCCGCGACTGGTGCACAAAAACACAAGCCAAATGTCGGTTACCGGTTAGGACGACGGAAAGCGTTATTCGAAAAGAGGAAACGAATCAGCGACTACGCCCTGGTAATGGGCATGTTCGGGATCATAGTCATGGTCATCGAGAACGAATTAAGTAGTGCTGGCGTTTACACTAAGGTGAGTAAGCGAAAAATCAACTCTTCATACAAAGGCATTAAATTTGAATTTTACTTTTGTCACCATTAGTATTATTATTAAATCTTTATTTTAAACCTCAGCCGTCAGGCCCATATGTCTTTTTAAAAACGTTATTCCAAGTTGTTGACAGTATAATACAGAAGCTTGAAGAGAGCTCACCGAATATAATAAATTATTTTACTTGAGCTAAAACAAACCCGTGATGTAACATTAATTTTAGGTCTAACGAAAAACGTTTTATTTGAATATACTTTGTTCGC
>JXOV01015225.1:0-21773 GCA_001014945.1 Clogmia albipunctata
GTGACAAGAGAATATTATATATAAGATAATAATACAAAAATTAAAAACAATAATTTTCTTATATTCAAATTCAAAATAAATTTCCCTCTCTCACATTGTTTTGATTTCTTTTTCTTATTCCACTTTAAGATGGAGAAAGCCATAGATTTACGCTTCAGTTAGAGGGCGATATATGTATTTTATTTAATAGTTATTTCTGCTACAAGGGTGTAAAATAACTCGGAAACGAGGAAAAACTCACATCTGCTCATTTTTCACACTCGTTTTTTGTTAAAAACGGATTTTACCCCGGAACAGGAAATAAATTATTCCCAAAAAATTCACTTAAATTTTATTTTGATGTTTTGACTGTTTAAGGGCCTGGATTTAAAATTTAACAGTTTATTTTCAAAACAGCGCCGAAATTTTTACTAGGGCGGAAAAGTAACGCATTATGAAACTTAAATCGATGTAAAAAAACTAACTTATCGATACGAAAGTGCAAAAATTTTGTTTGAATTTAAATATTCCGTTATGTGAAATCATCCACAAATACAATCAAATCATACACAACGAAACTTACGCTTATATAAATTTGTTGGATTTCTTTCACCGACTTAATAAAAAAGAGAAAGCACTAGTGCTTTAAAGAATTCTTTTTGAAACACATGTGAAACAGAAATGGCTTTGCCAGAACAAATTTTAGTGTCAATTTAGTATCAATTTTATGAAACAAAAATGCATTAATTATATAATAATCATATAACATTTTAATGCTTTTCAGACAATAAATATTATTCAATTATTCTAATTTTGTATTATGAAATTGATTAATATTGAAATTGAAGGCATATTAAAAATATAATTGAGAGAAATGCAATAATTTCCAAAAATAGTTCTTTATTTTTATTGCGTAAATATTTTTTCGATCATTTATATTAATTTAGCACTCCTACGTTGAATTTGACTCATTCTTGGTATAAATAATTATCCAACTTTTCTTATTTTTCAGGGAAATAATAATTCTTGCGATGCGAAACACTGTCTACCCAATTGACTTTTCCATTTACTCGACATGTCCCCGGGCTGTCGAGTTGGATCCACCAGAAGTGCCAGTAAATTATCCAATTCATTACGATTCGTTAGCGGTGAGGATCGGGCAGTCTGATCGATGTTGTTTTCTGATTTATCCATTTCATTCTATGGACATCTCTATGTGATAACTCTTTAAAATTCTCTAACTGAGCTCAGATTGACATGATCTCGCCATTTACGTTTTCTTTCTTCATAAAAAATCATAACCAATCGAACCAATTTCAGGAAAACATGGAACATTTGAATCCTCTTCAATCTCATCGATCACCAAGTGCACATACGACCAGCAATCGTCGATTGTTGGTCAAAATTATCAAGGGAGAGGGTCTTGCCCATGCCGCAGACCCTTACTGTGTCGTTGAAATGGATGAACCGCCTCAGAAAAATCAAACTGGTGCTCGTCAAGGCAAGGATCCGTTCTGGGATGAACACTTTTTATTGTGAGTTTATCTATAAGATGCGATGTTTAACATCTTTTAATTGGTAATTATCAATCAATTTCAGCGATTTATCTCCGCAATCAGCTGAACTTTTGTTTGAAGTCTATGACAGAAGTGCCACAGCTGCGGATGGTCAAGCGAAATTCCTTGGCCTGGGCTTAGTTGGCATTGAGGAACTAGCTGTTGGACCTGCTTCGTCCCAAATTTTGTCCCTCCAGCCAAGGCCTTATGAATCTGAAAAGGTTTCCGGTGCTATTATGGTTGAGGTGAGTTTGAGATTCTCTTCAATTTCAATCAATAAAAAATAATTTTAGACATCAAATTTTTTATCCATATTCCAGTATGATGATCACAAATATATTTAGGGTTCTTTGTAATGATTATTTATCTCAATTATCAGATTTTCGTCTTTGAAAAATTATAATTAAAAAATAAGAACAATATATTTTTAAAGGGGTTCATATTTTAATGGAGAATTAAACAATGAACGTTATTCATACCGTACTTGACTATGTTCCTAGGAAGCTTGGGTTTGAATCCCATTAAGATATCGACTCGTTCGCTTTCACAAAACCTAGTTTTTGGTCGCTTTCCTTAGTCATCTCATAGTTATTTGTACAACTAGGTCGATAAGATAATACAGTTTTATACAAAATTTTATCCATTTTTAAATATATTAATTCAAAAATTTTAAAAAGTAATCGTTTATGAAAATTCTAATTTTGTTTAGCCGAGACACACTTTCGCTGAGATAGGGAATGTATTATATTTTATATCCCTCTCTTGTACATGGTCGCAAGTAGTCGTAATTCAAAGAGCGTTTCATTTAATAATAATATAGTAATGTGTAATGTAATGTATAATTGGACCAAACATCCTATGAATCAGCTAATGCCTTCACTCATATATTTAAATACATATGAATGATTACCGGTCTGATGCACCATCGTGATTCCTTGGAGTGATGGGTGCCGCCTATCGCTTACTCCTTACGTCGACGTATTCCTTACCTACTTTTATGCTAAAGAAGATGTATTGGATATATGTGCCAACGACCCACCATATGGCACCGCTCACGAGGGCAGTATAAGTCAAACGCAGTATATGGGAGGGCATTAGTGTTACATTTGAGATAGGTTGTTATTTAGGTAAGGGTTTTTTTTTGTTTTGATAATGTTAGAATTTATTTATAATGTTTTAATAATATATTATATTCCAATATTCAAATCATGCCCTAATAAAGTTAAGCCATTCACAAAGAAACTGACACTCATATTATTTATGATGGATTTCGTTCACAAAGGTTATACTTTAATAATAATAAAAAAAGATGTAATGCTTTAAAGAATTCCTTATATCATTCACTTGTTGAAGAAGTAGACTATCGTTAATTTTCATAATTTCCTGTTAAATAGGATCGACCAAATTATGGTTTTTGATTGAATTCTGTACGGATCGTTTTATAGACAAAGAGCTAAATTTCCTAAATTTTTAAGTAAAGAATTATAATCTAATTGATAAATATGGTGTCATTAATCAGTTATTGATCAGTTTTCGTTACTTCCAATATGTACGTATAAATAAAACTAAGTATAATTTCATAATTAATTAAAACAAATACCAATGAAATGGTTAACTCTCCACGATGATCAATATAATGAATAGGGGAACAGAAAATCCCCATAATTGATGCTACTTTTTAAAAATAATTAATTATATTGTTCCTGGAATTTGCCATTTTAATATGAGAAAAAAGATTATAATTTTTATTAGGGACTATTATTGAAAACAGTAATAAAATCTATTAATGGAAATTGTTCGATATTTATTTCTGTTATGAATAACATTTGTATATGTAAATCTTGTGAGAATTTAGAATTTATTGAATAATTAATATTGTTCAATGTCTATTTGTAGTTTGTTTTCATCGACGGCGCTGAGATTCCGACCGGACGCCGACCTTACAAACTGAAGAACGCCCTTAAAATAAACACAAGCACATCTGCTCTTCATGGTAAATATTTAGCACGTCACGTCTAAAATTGTCTTCTCTGCTTGATAAATGTATAAACAAAATACAAAAACTTCCTCCAATCAACTTGTCCACGCAAAAATCCACCTTCTTTGACTCTTCTCTTCCGCAAAAAAATCTGCAACTCACAATTTACAACTAGTGCAACCGCTACTGGGTGTAATTAGAAATATGTTAGATCTTCAACTGAAATTAGAAAGTGTTCTAATCTGTTGTCTTCTTCCCATCTTTTGCTCATTTTTGAAAATACAGAACCTCAGCATAATGGAGCCGGAGACATTGTGGACACTGCCATTAAAGCGATTGAAAAGGGCGCCCTTAACTCCAATAATGGACAGCCCAGCAAGAGCACACTGATCATCCACAGTGTCCAGAGGGTGAGAAAAAGACTCGATTCCTATTACTTTCCTAGATCTAGATGTTGTGATTTGATGACCCTATCACCTTTGTTCTCTTTCTCAATTTGGAATGCTAGTTATTGTGCCGATTATTATATTTTATTTTTTGTTTTATTTTATCCTTCCTAAAACGAACAAAATTACAAAAAAACTGTAGCCAAATCCCTTCATGCGTCCGTATTACAAGGTAATTGGAAACGTACAGTTTGTTTTTGTTGCAATTTCCTTATGTCCTTGTTTGTTGTTTTTGATATTTGCGAAAATAAACCATTTTTGTTATTAGGGTTGCCAACCATTTTTGAACGCACTCTCAAATATTTGACAAAGGTTTGAAACTTATTGTTAAGAAAACCCGGATAAATATTACTTCACACGATTATAAAATCTGGATTAAAAATATCTTATTTGAATCAAAGCCGTTCAACCTTAACTAAGTTGTCCAGATATTGGCAGTTGAATGTGTGACGTCATCGACTCCGCTGTAATTCATTGTTTTGATTTTGTATGAACTGGAAATGAGGACTAGACACATGTGTATTGTTATCTAGATACTATATTGCACCGAATTTCACAATATTTCTTTAAAAATTCAATACATTTTTGACAAAATATGATGAAAGAATTTTTGCGATATTTTGCCCATTTCAGCTCAGAATAACAGACATTTAGCATATTAGAGCCAAAAAATATTGTATTGGATTGTATTGATGGTATATAACTACTTTAAAAGACTTTTGTCATAAAATTAATTTCCTTGTATACAGCGGAGTCGATGACGTTTCCACTACTACTACCACCACAGATCTGGATAACCTTATTGTTAAGTGAGCGTTGATTTGAATTAGTTTGTTTTTTAAAAGTTTCATAGTTAAAAGCCGGTGCCATTAGCCGGTCTTTGAATTATAAAAATAATTATTACACATCATCTCGATAAGAATATTATTAAAGGAAGCGAAGTAAGCGATCCATGAATTGTCCTGCTGTGCCTCCTATTGATATCTTTAGGGACAATTCTAATTTGTACCGTTACGTCGCTCTAAATTTACCCTTGGGAGGAGGTCCGGCTTTTTTGTTGATAAATAGGTTGCTTAGTATTTTAAGATTTTGATAAGATAATAGGTTTAGCTGAAATAACTTTATTCATGTTATATTCTGAAGAACAATAACCATTAAGTAAAATAATAAATTTCAAACAGTCATAGCGGTTATAATACTATACATGCTCTATTTTAATTTTTAAAACTGCAGTCGATTGCAATTAAAATATTGATTCCAATGACATGCAATTTAAATATCTAATTGTAGCAATTAATCGGGAATTTCCAGATTAAAATACAGGCGTTTCGTCGCTTAACGGTACTTATAGCTTAGCAATAAGAATATTTTGGTGTCACCGACGCATTAATGTTTTAATGTTGTAATTTAAAAAAAAAAGGAATTATGAACTTTATAGCGTCATATAAAATTATTGCTATTAAAGGTCTGTTAAGTAGAGCTGTTGCAGCACATTTGACTATAGTAATGACACGTAATTAAAGAACTTAATTACCGAACTTCACTTAAGTTTATTTTTCAGAAAGCACCTAAAATAATTTTTAATTATAATAAGGCTTTGCATTTACGTTTTTCCATTTATTATTCAAATTTGCTTTGAGTGTATTAAAATACAATTAATTAATATGGAGATAGATAGTGATTCATGAAATTTCTATTAAAATATCGGGATAGTAGACGAGTTTTTAATATACCTGGATGTAATATGTATAAGTGTTTTACTACAACAAAAAACCCATATTTAAAATTCTCGTATTTTCTACAAAAACATGTAAATTTATTTTACACAAAGTACACAAAGAATAAAAAAAATTATACAAAAATAAAAAACGACGTTTGGCAACTCTACTTAAAATTGCGTGTGTTTTGTTTGACTAACAAAAACTATGAACCCGTAAAATTGAAGGTTGGCCTGAATGAGAAGGGCCTGATTGAGATGGATGCGAACGATGAGAGTGTCGAGGAGCGCTTGGAAGACTTCTCGGAGGTGACTACGCCAGGTACAGTTGAGGAGAATGTCGAATCTCAGATCATCGATTCTCCGCTTAGCAATGGCAATAACTCGATTACGACTCAGGCCACAATCGAAGCTGATGACTCGCTTAATCTCAATGATGTCACTGATATTGACAAATCGATGCAGGTATGGTTTGCTTTTGTTTGCGATTTCATTTAGACAAATTGTGAGGTTTTTTCTCTCCAACTACTGTCTATAAATGGAAATTTCATTAAAATTGCAAATATTCGTATTTTTAGCCAGGTGATCCAATGGCCCAGTCCTCTCCTCATCACACCAACGGATTCAATGGCACCAATGGACACTCTGCCACCCCAAACACACCTAATTCAGACCTCGATGAACGTGGCCGTCCCAGGAACAAGAAACGAGACTTTTTCGGTACACTGAAAAGAAAGTAAGTTCAATTAATAAAAGCACGTCGAAAGATCGTTATCATTTTGGCGAGAGATTATATTTAATAGAGAGTTTATTTTAGATAAACCATAACAAATATTGATGTAATGTGCTTCAATAGGTTTACTTTTTATTGGGTACAATCCGGATTTATTTTTAAATTTGTACATAAAATTATTTATAAATAATCTCATTCTTATATTTAAATTAGCACAAGTAATTAAAAGGTTTATTTCCTTTATTGTCTTGTTTTATCATGTAAAGTTGTAATTTTTAGATTAATTAAATCATATTTGAACAATAATAATAAACTAAACAAATATTTAATCCTTCAATTCCCAAGCGGGCCTTTAGACACGCTAAATGTGAGTGATAAGATATAAAAAAAAGATTTTCAATGAAATATGTTAAAATAACTATTTATCAGTCACACACACTTTGAATTTTTCAAATATCTTCAATTGTTCGATTTATAGCGATTCAAATTTTGTTTGAATTCGGGGAAAAAGGCAAAAATTAATTATTTTTCAAAAATGAAGTTATTAAAACAATGTTTATAAATAAGTAATATTTGTAAATTTAAGAGCTTCTCAAAGTTAGTGGGCCTTTAGGCATTCAAGGGCTTATGGACTTCTAATTTCCCTAACCAGACGCCTTCACTAGACATTACAGGCTTAAAAATATAGCAGAAAAATAGAAGTAGAAGTTTGCTTAAAAATTATATATTTTACATACTATTTATAAAGTTCATAAAAAGAAGAAGCTAAAAACATTTTTATGTTATTAAAATTAAGAAGAAATGGAAACCGAATGTGTTTTGAATAATTGTATATTTTTCCCTTTAAACAACCGAACATCCACCTCTTCCTAAGTTCTTTTGTATCGGTTTCGTAATAGCAGTCAAACAATCCAGTCTTCAACATTTAATAAGACTATTATTGGCTCAAATTATACTATAATTATATTTTTACATGGTACAAATACTATTATAGAAATCAATAGTTTTAAATTAAAATTTTGCCAAAATTCAATTTAACGATGGTTCGCTAGAAAATCTTATAACTGCCATTATTGTTTTATTGTGGACTCATCTTCAGCATCCTGTTTCAAACGTATTTTAAAGACAAAATTTCAATTTGAAAACCAAATGACCTTTTAGGTCGATATATTGTTGTAAGCAAATATATACAAATTGCCAAATCTGTGAATGAAGCAAGTTGGTTACTAAGATTGATTTTGAATTGAACTATGAAATTGTCAGTCACAAACACATTTAGAAATAATGGCCGAAAAGTAGAAAAGACAAAATGGGGTTTTGATTGATTTGTATGGTCATGTTTCTTCTTCATGGCGATGCTTTATTAATGCAAATTTCAAGTTAAATGACTATGGAAGTCGGAACCGAGATATTTTCCTAACAACTTCACAGACTTTAGTTAGTTATTTCAAAAATTTTCGTAATCAATCCCAGTAACCAACTTGTTTCCCTTAATTTGCATATCCAAAAATTATATTTAATATCATCGATTTGTGTATTATTTTGGTATATGGTATAAATAAAGCATGAATATTATTATTGTCTCGCGAATTATGAATGTTTATCATATATAATTATGTGTATTTTTACAATTTTTATTTTATTTATCGTTTTAGGTTAGGAAGATCGAAGAGTCGAACAAAGTCGGCCGATCGAGAGATGATTCCCATAGATGCAAACAATCCCAGGGTAGAGCCGCAGATCCGGTCCATATCGGCGGACAGGAATATGTACATGAACAATGGGAAGAGTCCCTCCACAGGTCCGCATTTGCTTCCGCAGCAACAACAACGATTAATTGTTCCTACACTGGATCAGTCTCGTCGATCATCTCTTTCAGAATCGTCAGCGATCAGTGGGATCTCATCAGCCAGTGCGAAAACATACATCCACGAGGCGTCAACACTAGTCCTTGAAACAATCGAAAATGGCGTCAAAAAGTAAGCAAAAATCTTTAAAATATAGAAAGTTGAATATATTTTTAGGGTTTTAAAGTAATGGAGAAATAAGAATATCTTATATATAAAACTCTCGTGTTTCGATGTTAATTAACGCCGTAGCCCGATTTCAATGAAATTTGGTAGGCAGGTTGGTTTAAAGGTCAAATAATAAAAATCAATCCTAGATTTAAAGGGTGAGCTACCCCAAATAAAACTTATTGGTCACAATACAATTTTCCATAAAGTTAAACTCCAAAACGGTTTACCCGATTTTAATGAAATTTGTAGGCAGGTGGAATAGGCCGAGTAGAAGGTTAAGATCTATAATTTATACCCCTGGATACTAAGGGAATCACTTGTTTTTTATATGTTTTTTTTAAAGAGTGCTTTTTTATTATGATTAAGCGTAAAAATTCGTAAGCATAAAAAACATTATAGCCATTAGTATTAAGGGTGAGCTACCCCTAATAAAATTCTTTTTCTTACTGCAATGTTTTAAAAAGTGCTAATCCGTTGCGGTAAGCCCCATTTTAATAAAATTTTATGGGTTAAGTGTCAGTCACCCCTACTTAATAAGGCATCAAAATAAATCATATTAATATGAACAAATGTAAATAAAAATTTTAAATATAAAGTAAGATAATTACATTTTGTGATCTCCTTAAATATTAAGAATTATTGTTTTACACACAAAAGTATTTAATTTGTAAAAAATATAAAATTTAATTAAACAAACGTTTTTAAAGACTTTAGTCAGAAAGTATTGTTTTTTTTTAAATGTAATGGATATATAATATTAAAATATATATTCTCATTTTAGGCACTTCCTGGTTCCAATGGCAATCGCACAGAGGCCTCGGTGGAGGAAAAAGGGAACAAAGTTGCATATTTATAATGACCATACCTTTGTCGCGAAGCATTTAAGCGGGTAAGTTTATAAAAAGAAGAATTTATAAAATAAGTTTTCTTAACAAATTGAATTTATTTATTGAAATAAAATTCTTTTTTGCAGAGGATTATTGTGTGATGTATGTAATCGTTCGATTCCAAGAAGACCGGGAAAACAGGGCTACGAGTGTCGGGATTGTCTCACCAAATGTCACAAGCAATGCCACGTCAGAGCACCTCAGGCCTGCACCAATCCCACAGTTTTGTCCATAGAATTGTAAGTAAAAATATAGTTTTGAAAACTGGAAAATTGGGAACCCTAATTGAAATGCTTTACGGTTTGTATTACAAGATCGTGACAAAAAGAAACAAAATTATTTTTTAGTAAAATTTAGAAAATTAGATACATTCGAATTATGTACATAAATTTGTAGGCTTCAGCGTTTTCAAAATTATTAGAAATGTAGTTTTTGAATTCGTAGATCTTGTTATACAAAATTCTAAAAAAGAAGAAAAAAAATCGCACAAATTAGACTTTTACACACTTTTGATACAGTTTTTGATTTCTTGACTTTTTGTTTCGTCCTTTGAAGGTCATCGCTACCACTTCTGACTGAAAATCACATTTAAAAAAGCTAAACGTTGAATACAAGCAGCACTAATATACCTAAGAGCATATATATTCTTGGTTGGGTTGATTAAAAAAGCATATAAACTAGATAAAACGGAGGCCACTCATCATTCGGCTTCTGAATCATAATAAATATTAAAGAAATATAAATATATAAATGAAATGAAGAGGGCAACAAATAGTAAAGAAAAAGTTGTGAAGATTTCCATAATGGTAAGCTTTGTTGACAAGCTTTCATGACTGATCTGTGTTTCTGTTTTTAAAGTTTTTGTAAAGTATTTGTCACTAACCACCAGTTCTGCTCGATGTATGCGCTTAGCAAAGTAGTTTAGAATATTAATATCTACAAAAATCAAATACATAAAATATATTTATTTTTTTATCAAGAGAAAGCAAAAAAAAATAATTGGTTGGAAAATATTTTCAAATTTTATAATTTAATAATTTATAACAATAAAACTTTTAAAATAGCGTTTTCCATCGTATCCGAATCAAAACGGATGCAAAGGCCCAGTAGGAAACACGTTTTTTGGCAAACCATTCTAAATAAATTTTGTTTTTCAAAAGTATTTTACTACCTCGCATTGAATGGCTTGAATAAATGTCATTTTGTAAATGAAAAAAATCTTAAGCCAAATTTTTAAATTTCTTTGTTAACAAAACTTAAATCAATGAAAAACCGTAATTTATGGGTATGAGGTTGCAAAAAATCATATATATTAAATATTAAAATTATTTTCGCTAATTAATGACGAAAACAATATACGAGTATATAAAGGGTATACCAAAATTAACGCAACTTTTGAATTAGCTATAAAAAAAGCGATTAATTTGTGAGGTGAATCTTAAAGCTTGTAGGACCATATCCTTTTCATTAAATTTTTAAAGAGTGCCACATTACTCGTCATATATCCTCGATAAATTCGATCAACACTTAGAGAAATAATATAGTCATGAAACCTTTTTTTGGAAAAATTGCGATGGTTATGTCGATTGTAAAGCTCCTTATTTATTAATTTTTCAATACACATCGTCCACATCAATATCCTTCAATTTTTGACTTAATAAATCAATAAATAATTTTAATCCGGTAGTGTAATAAATTGATTTAATGCATTTTTGGTGCCTAATATTGATATTATGACACGCAACATGTATTTTTACAGAAATTTGAAGAATTTTTAAGATTTTGTTAAAAATGCAAATAAATTTGTGTAAAACACTCGGGCCTTCTTTAAGGCACTCGTTTCGCTCGTGGTTTAAAACAACCCTTGTGTTTAATAATGACTTATCTTTGACCTTGTTGTATAAATAACTATTAACCGTGGCAAGACCCTTATTTTCCAATAAATATGATCCATCCACACAGTAAGCAAAAAACCGCACCAAATAGACACTTTAAGAAATGGCTTTAAAATAACCATTCTTCAACTTTCAGAGATCAATTGTGACAATTCTTCTTATGAACCTAGTTTCCGAGCTGAAAATAGGCCTCATCACTGTAGAGGATATTTGCTCCAATTATTTAAAAAAAAAATTTATGAAAAGGACATGGTCATACATGCGTTATCCTAGGGGCTATTTGCCAACCCTGTGGATCTTAAAGTACATTGGCTTTAAGATCCACTTAACAAATTAATGGCTATACATTTTAAACTCTCTATTACAGCTAATTCAAAAGTTGCGTTAATTTCGGGAAACCCTTTATTAAGAAACTTCATCGGAATACGTTTCTTTTTCAGTCGCCGATTTTTTCGATCACATCGATTGGAAATCTCAAATGGTTTCTAAAAAAAGCGGTTCAAATACAATTTTTAAATAAGCACAATTTCGGGCGATGAAGAAATTAAAGAAGCTTCGTAAGCAAAATTCCCAGACGAACATCGTTTTTAAAATGATCTATTTAATTACGTCGCAAATGCCGTAAAGAACGTCATTGGATATTGATTATTTTTTTAAGAACAAAACTTACAAATAAAAATATAAGCCTTACAAGAAATATAATATTAAGATTAAACCGACTAGACGAGTACCGAGTCATTACCCGGGCCACATATATTATATTTATATGGGGCCCGGGCAAATTGTATTAAATTGACTCGGGCACCCGTTATTATTTTTTTTTAAATAGCTAGAAATTTTTGCTGTTAATATAGCCAATCAATTGAACAATTCTCTATTGGTTTTTATTTTAAATTATTATTGTAATTTATAATACACTTGTTCAGTGTCTGTTTTGAAAAAGCTTCAAACGCATGCTAAATTCTAATCATCTCATCTTTTCTAAATAGCCCAATTAGACTTCCAACTTTTTAAAATTGTAATTACCCAACCAAATTTGAATTATTAATTGAAGCATAAAACATAACAATTTAATGGCGATTGAGCTATGCACGGCATTTTTGGTTTTTCATTCCTTTTTAATATTAGTTTTTAATAATTTTTTGTGATTTTCTTTTCCAGATCGAAACTGAACTCGGCTGCAGCTGATCGAAGCATTAGAAAACTCTGACAGATAAAGGAATAAGGCATCTCTAGGGCCTTCTCTCTACTTAACCAGCAGCTGGTTTTAACTTACCGAACTCTATCATTAATTCAGGGTGTTTTTTCTATTGTAGTCAATCATTTTACAAAGTTACTCGACAGTTACATCAACAGCAGCAGCAGCAACAGTGAACCCAAGTTTATTGTAATAATATATTGTTTTCTGGTCAATTTGTTTTTATACTTTTGTAATGTTATTCTTTATTTTGGGGTATTTACATACATTTGTAAAAATATTTAATAAATAGTTATTAGCGTTTAATGGCATAAAAGGAAGAAAAAAAGGAAGGAATAAGGAGAAGTGCATATAAAATTAAACACGCCAAGAGAGGGCGCTTTTGGATCCGCCCTCGGTTTTCTAGCATCACACCCTCACATTGAAATCGCTTTTTACAACTCGACACACAAATTACAATTATAATTGATATATACTTAGGATCATAGAGGCCTTATAACGATCGTGTAAATGATGACGCCTCGTGCCTGGAATCTCAATCGACGACATGAAAAGGCCGACAAATCAACGTCTTTTATCAGTAAATAACTATTATTGTATGAAACCATTTTTTTTCAAATAAAACGCAAATCGTTCAATGTGAAATTTATGGTCTTTTTATTGTTCATTGTTTTCAATTTTAATCAATAAGTATTATGTTTCGTTCAGATGTGACTTTAAGTTAAAATTCGTAAATGTTCAAAAAATGTTTGATAGTCACATTAAGCTCAAATTTTTTCTCATGGATATGGCTATTTGTTACGAAAAAGTGTTTAAAAATACACATTTATCGCGAATTTTATTGAAGAAAAAATGTACCGGGTATTATCAAGTAAATTGTGTGCATATAAGGGTTACAGAGAATATGCAAACACCAGGCGCTTTCACTTTCGACACGTATTTTGACTAGGTATACACCTCAAATGGTTTATAGCCGCTTCATGGATTAAACAAAAAAAAACAGAAAAAAAGGAGTAGAATGGAAAATTAAGGTTTAAAACTAGATAACAACGTTAATAATAACTTTAAAAGAATTTTAAAAATGCCATTCAAATCAGAATAATTTTCTCTTTCCAAGACATGCAGTTTGATATAGCTATTATATTGGAAATGCCATTATTCGGGTGGTCATAAAATAAAGTGAGATCTTATTTTTTTTATATTAGTTTTGGGTCACATTTTATTAAAAGACACACTAGTATCTTACAATAGTTAAAGCTAATGGTAGGTAATGGTATGTCCAGTCGAGTGAACGAGACTGGTAATGTACAATTCCTAAAAAAATTCAAAATACCAATTTTATTTCTGAAATTTTCACACTTTTTTTTAAATATAAAAATAATTTAGAATTTACTCCAGCCTCGTGTCATTATGAACATCTTTTCACTCGACTAGCAAAGTACTGCAATACCTACCGGTACGTGAACTACTATTAACTTTAAGCAATTCCGGTTTTATTTTTAATTATCGATTACATGGTATTTTTGTTCAGAATTACAAAAAATAGCGTTCAATACATAAGTAAAATCGGTTATTACAGCTTATTAACTTATTTACCTATTTATACTCGCTGCGCTCGTCAAAATACATGGTAAATTCGTATTGTAATAAATTCTATTTTACTACTTGTATCGTGTCATGTCTTATGTTATATAGCTACTCTAATTTGAAATATATACCGAAGAAGCCGCTTAACAGAATTAAGAATAATTGAAAAAATCGTACAATTGACCCATGACTGATCCGGAGTGTTTCTAATAAGCGTTTTATACTGTATTTAAAATATTAAATTGCAAAAGAAAACCTAATTAATTTAAGTTATAATTTGAGAGGTAAGTCAATTAAAAAATGTCTAATTTGTAGTGATTTAATTCATTTTTCACTAACTAGTCGAATCGTAGTTTCTAAGAGTGAACAAATTACAATAAACCGAATTTGGCAATATAATTTATGTTGCTTAAAGCAGACTAGGTGATGAAAAAGCAATGCTATTGTCTGAGATCACTATTACGATCTTGACTTTACCGGACCAAAACAGCATTGAAATATAAACCATTTATTACCTTTTTATGGCAAGACCTCTACAGTCTAAGCTAATAAAACCTCATAAAATTCAATGTGAAAAATTACTTTATTTATAAATATTAATGACAATTAGTGAAAATAGGAATAAGAATAATAATAATTAAAAAAATAGGAGGATTATTCGAAGGATATGAGACGCGACTGTTTGAGTTTGGGGTCAAAGAGTCTATTGGAAGATGTTTGTTCATTGTAGGAAAAACGGTATTAGGAGATAACAATTAATCCCATCACCCTGTGCTTAGGAAATTACACGATGTTTAACAAATAAAGGAAAACTAGTGACATTATCATGAGGATCCAAACTCCTTCATCCATTGCTCGTATTTCTCTAGGTCGTGTTTGGACACACTCTTATTGCATTTCTGGATCGCGTCCATAAAGTCTTTTGTCGAAACTGGCAAATCCACCTCCTCCTTGGCCAGGAGCTTGATCTGTTCGGGCTTCAGTCCCGCTATCTTCCTCCTCATCGACATCATGCTCGCGTCACGGCACACGTTTGTGATGTCCGCCCCCGAATAACCATTCAACTTTTTGGCAATGGCTTTTAAATCTACCGATTGATCCACTTGAACTTCTTTCAAATTGATCTTAAGGAGGGCCTCTCTTCCGTCATCGTTCGGCAGTTCTATGTAAATTCTCTTCTCAAGACGCCTCCTCAAGGCCTCATCAATGTCCCAGGGGAAATTCGTTGCTGCCAGGACCATAACAACCTTTGTCGCCTCATCGCTGCTAATTCCGTCCATTTGCACTAACAATTCCGATTTAACCCTTCTGGAGGCCTCGTGCTCCGACTCTGACCCCCTCCTGGAGCACAGTGAGTCGATCTCATCAATAAAAATCGTACTGGGGGCGTAGAAGCGGGCCATTTCGAACAACAACCTAACCAATTTCTCTGATTCTCCGCGATATTTTGAGGTTAGAGTGGAAGAGGAGACGTTAAAAAAGGTCGTACCACACTCTGTCGCCACCGCCTTCGCCAGCATTGTCTTCCCCGTACCTGGGGGTCCCACCATTAACACTCCCTTCCACGGCCGACGAATCCCCTTGAAATAATCGGGCATCCACATCGGAAGAACGACTGCCTCCTCCAAAAGACGTTTCGCCTGCACCAGATCCGCAATATCGTCCCAGCGAATGTTCGGGTTCTTCTGCAGGATGTCCCTCTCTAGCATGTCCACCAAATCAACGTCCGCATGACTAGCTGGCTCGAACTTCTTCTCCTCCTCTTGAATCTCCTCCTCCTTTATGTCCTCCTCTGCCGGTTTCTCAGCCCCCTTTTCGCCCTTCTCCCCATTGGCGTTCAACGTCGATCGACGATTCGTCCCGACCAAAGGCTTTCCGTTGTATCCGCGGTTTCCGGGCTTCGCACTTCCCGGCTTCGAAGGCTTTGCAGACGAGGGACCCTTTCGACCAGCCGGTTCCGGTTTCTTGTTCTTTGTGAATTTGGACATGCGAGAACTGGAAGTAATAAGGTAAATGGTAAGTGTTTAAGTAAGGCCAGTTTAAAAGTCAAGGCAGTAAAACTACTTTCACTTAGTGAACAATTAAAATTTAATTAAAACCTGTCGATTGAATTGAAATTAATTGAGTCATTCCAATTTTAATTAAAAGAGCCTCAATTTAATTAATTAAAAGAAGAAAATTTTTAAGTTTAAATCTCTTTTGACGAATCAACATTCACTAACAAAAATGGGTTTTATCAAGATGTCAAGTACAAAATGATGGTCAATATATTAGTTTTTAATTAAATAACAATCAATAGCTTTGAAGGTTTTGTAACGAAGACTCTATTGATAAAAAAATGCTTTCCCAAGTTCTAAAATCCTATCGATACACAATTTCAATTCACGACTGCAGTTGCGCTAACAACGCGAATCCAAATTTTGTTAAAATGATACTATTAATAGTTATTTATACAACAAGGTCGATAAGATAGGGCATTATCAAGAGCAGGGCATTAAAGAAGGCCCGAGTGTTTAATAATGCTTATCGACCGTGTTTTATACAAAATTTTATGCATTTTTAAAATAAATTTACACAAAAATAAAAAAAATAATTGTTTAATTAAAAAGTTCGTTAAACGGCTCTGAATTAAAAATTTGAAATATTTTGCATTCATCTCTTACTCATAGCCGCGAGGCGTAGATAAAAAATTTTGAAAAGGGGGTTTCCAATAATATAACTGACGACCATATAAATTTGATTGATTTCTTTCACAGAGGTCACACATTAATAATAAAGAAAAAGCACGTGGGCTTTAAAGAATTCTTTAAAGCACTTTTGCTATAATANTTTGAAATATTTTGCATTCATCTCTTACTCATAGCCGCGAGGCGTAGATAAAAAATTTTGAAAAGGGGGTTTCCAATAATATAACTGACGACCATATAAATTTGATTGATTTCTTTCACAGAGGTCACACATTAATAATAAAGAAAAAGCACGTGGGCTTTAAAGAATTCTTTAAAGCACTTTTCCTATAATATCAATTTTAATGTACAAAAATGCATAAAAGTTCTTAAAGCAGAAGATCAAACTTCAAACTAAAAGAATAGTTTCACCCTACAGTTAAAACAATGATTTTTATAATTTATGTTATATCTATGTTTATCTATAAATCCGGATTAGTTAAAGCCCGAATTATGAAATTTCTAGAGAATGAGTACATTAATTTTATGTGGCAAATTTTTATTTTTAATTATAAGAAGGTTTTTTGTCATAATTTTAGATACATTCCAAAGTATTTATCTTTAAGGCATGTTTTTAAACCAGAATCACTTCAAACAAGGCCCTTCTTATTTTAGGGTAAGTACAACTGTCGCTACTTTCATTCATCAAAATTGTTACTACTGACATCTTATTACAAAACCATATCAAATTCATTTATAAACTAATCAATAATAGGACAAAAATTCTTAAAATTTTGTAATCAGGGGCTTTCAAACATATGCTGCACAGCTTAAAAATTCGAAACCTCTAAGGATACTCAAATTTTTAATATGTCTAAAAATGGAAACCTATAGATTACATTTGTATTTATAAAACTTAATCGACGGACCCAGTTTCTGTGTATCGAAGGGGTGGGATTTTATCCCTTATATATTCAATCATACAACTTGTTGCTCATAAACAAAATTTTTTAGTTTAAATTGTAGTTTGTTTCAATTAAAAATATAAAAAAATAAACAAAAAAGATAGTGTTTAAAAGATTGGGCCAGGTGTAAAGTTTTAAGTAGGACAAACCAATATATAATAATATATCGGTAGCACATGTGGTAAAAATTTATTGTAAATATTTACGCTATAATATTTATTAAATAGCTGAATTATATTTATTTTTCTTGGCAGTAAGAGACTCTTTGAAATTATTAAGAGACAAATCAAAATTATCATTCTATAATTAAATATGAATTAATCCGAGACCACAAAAACTATTGATATCTGCTATCTTTGAAACAATTACATTTTTTCTGAGAAATTTATTGATTCATACAGACGCCACCGATAATGATTTTATTGAATGTGGTTATCGCATACACAAATCAGTCAATCAATTTTGAAGAAAGATACCATAAACGTTTCTTAAAATTATTTGTTGAGTTTTCGAAAAACTTCTTTTTTTAGAAAAAGGCTAATTGCTTGTAGTAGTTTTTGGTAAAACAACTCACTTGACTTCGACTGGCGGAGACGGTGGCTCCCAGACGTCTGGATCTCTGTACGTGGGAGGCGCCCAGGCGTCGGGGTCTTTTCTGAGCCACTGAATTGACGGGTCTGGAGCGGCGTTGTGGTTCGTGGAGGGCGGCATTCGGGTCTTCGGCTTAGCTATCGGAGCACACTGGAGTCCTATGGAGAGTTCGTTGATTGTCTTCTGGATGTTCTTTATTTCATTGTCCTCCTTTGATAGCTTCTGAAGGAGCTGAAATGGGGAATAGGTGTTGTTAGAGATTACTGTTTCGACAAAGGAAGAGACTACTGAAGAATTATTTTTAATAAATTTTCTAATTGTTAAAAATTATAAAGTAAATAATTAATATAAAAATCTGAATGGTTTCATATAAAAAAAATACACTGAATTGAAAAATAATTCGAACATTCTCATTTTGTAAAAAAATAAAATAAAATAAAACAATTTGATCTGTATGCGAGTATATAAAAGTACTTTATGCATTTTTGTTGCATATTACTGACACTAAAATTTGTTCTGTCAAACTCGTTTTTATAGCAAGAGTGCTATAATGAATTCTTTAAAGCACGTGTGCTTTTTCTTTATTATTAAAGTATGACCTCCGTGAAAGAAATTCATCAAATTTATATGCAAGTCAGTTTTGTTGTATGTGGTTTAACTGTAGTTTGACAGTTTTTAACGGTAATTTTCAAATAAATATAAATCTGCAATAAACCACCTATCGTAAAACTTTATGAACTACGCCTACATACGGCTATGAGCAAGAGAGAGATGCAAAATATTTCAAATTTGAAATTTAGTTTAAAATAGTGGCCGCTTAACTGAATTTTAATTAAGAAGAGGATTTTTTTTAGATTTTTGTATTAATTTATTGAAAAATGCATAAAATTTTGTATAAAACTCGGTCGATAAGCATTATTAAACACTCGGGCCAACTTTAAGGCACTCGCTACGCTCGTGGCTTAAAACATCCCTTGTGTTTAATAATGACTTATCATATCACGAGTGATGTCTTTGACAACACATATAAAAGCTTAATTAAATTAAAAAATACAATTATGGGAACTTTAAAATACTAGGGTAGGTCAATAAGTAAGTACAATTAGATATGTATATGTATGACGCTGTTATTGCAAAAGAGATATTTATTAGTTTAAAACATTCTTTTAGACCCTTACTTAAAGTTAAAGTTTTAGCCAAATCGGGCTGATATTTTTTTAAAAATCGAAATTGAACGCGATCGTTTTAGCAGCTTTTTGAAAAATGGAGAAAAATTAATATCGATCGTTGATTAGATTCCTGATTTTGGAATGGAAATTAATAAGCAAAAACAATGATACTTTGGATACTGCTCAAGAGGGTTCTTGTCAATCATTATCAGTCGTTAATTTTGTACATTCTACGACAATATCCACGTACGCCAAAAAACGGCTCCCATAGAGGATTAAGTAAAAAAAACCCAAAACTTCACGTATGTAGGTCCCAAATTGAAAGTATTCCAGATGGCTGATATAGTAGCCAACCTAAAAAAATTGTTAAAGTTTTATACGGGATGATTATTGAGAATGATATATCTGTCCGCGTTTTATCACTTTTCAAACAAACATCACAATGAAACTATTTCCTAGCAACGTTTGACTATGTTTAATCATAATTCAAATGATTCATTTATCATTTCGGGATTGTTGATAACTACTAAAGTGCTTGAATAGTCGAATAGTGGACTGTAAAAGACCATTGTGTTCCCAAGCAGAAAAATACTACCCGATAGCCGGAAAAGCATTTGGGTTAAAATTTATGGGTATTCGTGAGGCATGATCAACGCCAATTACATAAAATAGAGTAAAAGAATAACGGCTTGAATATGTTGAAATTTTGGACAGATTCGATCATTTATTACAAAATAAAACGAATCTGTTTGAAGAAGAATTGAGTATTCTCCAGCTCTTTAGTCCCGAAGTCACCGGTTCACACCTCTTCACTTGTTATGGCCAAAATTGTCGAATTAGAATAAGAAGTGATCCATTATGACTATTTTAAGCAATAAATCTTTTAAAAATACACTTATTTGGGAGTTACTATTTACAGTGGTCGAAAGTTGGTTAAAGAGGTCCTAAACCAAACAAACAAAGCTTCAGTTATAGGTGGATGTTTAAGAGGCCCACTTTTCCAAAATAAATATTTGAACATCGAGATTACAGTGAAAATCTACAAAACTTCCATAAGACACATTATAACTTATGCGACTGAAACTCGTTCTGACAACAGTAAGACTTTACAAATGATGGAATCAACGGAGATAAGTTTCCTCAGAACAATAACAGGAAGGACATTAAGAGGCCAAATACCTAGCGCAACTATTCGCGACGAATGTAATATTACTGATATTCGAGATCTATGATTCTGGAACCAGCACTTTGATAGAATGGACCTGGGACGAATGGTTAAATCAGCACGAGATCATATTTTGTATAAAAAACCACAAAAACGTTGTCGGGAATTCTGGTCATCATACTCCAGAGACGAGGCAGAAACATAACAGGTCTTTTAGACCTATAATAAGCCGAAGAAGAAGAATCTTTAAAAAGTTTTAATCGCAATGTGAGATGATATAAGAGGTTATAGCCTGTTTTTAGATTAATTATTATTAAAAAAAAATAATAAAATGTTAAATTTAATTCATTTTTTGGCTTTCGGTAAAATTTTTATTAATATTAAACGAATCGTAAATATTTTTGGCGCGAATGAAGATGGGTTCACTGAACATAATAAAATAAGTCCAGTTTATTGCAGATAATGCAACTTAATCAGTGTTCCTCCATAGAAATCCAGTTTAATCCATTTAAATTCTGTTACTGTTTTCGACAACGGCGGTAAAAAAGATTGATAAACGATCAATCAAATTATATGTGTTTATAGAAAATTAAAAATAACAAATTAAACAAGATTAAATCTATTTTTGAAATAAAAACCTACTATTGTTAATCAATTCCGAGATAAGAAATGAATCATTTACAATAAAAGTAAACTTTATTTGATTAAAGCAAAATAAAGAAACTAAAACCTGATAATCTATATAACGAAAGTGAAAATAATATTAAAACCTTTGTAAAACAGGTCGAACACTCTTCTGAGTCACTGTATTCAAAGAATTGAAGCGAATGTTTTTCTTTATGTTTTAAATAATATCACTTAAATTACCTAAATTGTCCAAATATATATCCCTTCTCCTTATTTATGAGTTGATTGGTTACTTACCAAGGTCCACTTGCTCTTCTGGACGGGATCAGCGACGCTGCTCATGAGTTTCTGGACCAGCTGCAGCACGCCGTCGTAATAAATGCCCGCGCTGTCGTAATTGCCGCTCAGGGCCATCTCCCGCGCCAGCTTCCAACTCTCGCATATCTCCTTCGTGGACGCCGCCATCATCACAGTCATTCTCTTGAGCTGCTGCTCCTCTCTCCTGCTGTTCTTTGCGAAAATTTCCCTGGTTTTTTCCACTTTTACAGTTTTGCCCCCTTCCGACCGATTTTACACACGAAAGACTGCGGATTAAG